>JAOPUL010002510.1:41981117-41994944 GCA_027564515.1 Octopus rubescens
AGGCTATAGTAGAAGACACTTGCCCAAGGTGCCATGCAGTGGGATTGAACCCGGAACCATGTGGTTGGGAAGCAAGCTCCTTACCATACAGCCACGCCTGCGCCTCGGGTTATGGGGTAAATATTGATGGGGCATTAAGAATAATGTAATTCTGGGAAAGAAGGAGTGGTTAACATATTTTTTAAAAAAAAGGAATATATTGTGTGTATATATTGGTTTCAAATTTTTGCACAAGGCCAGCAATTTTGTGGAAGGGGTAAGTTAATTACATCAACCTCAGTGCTCAATTGATACTTAATTTATTGACCCTGAAAGGATAAGTTGACCTCGGCAGAATTTGAACTCAAAATGTAAAGACTAATGGTATATATTAAAAAAAAGGAATATATACTATAACTGCAGGTAGTAAATTTGTTGAGTCATTTGAGCATTAGATAAATTACTTTGTATATTTGTTCCAGTTCTCTACAGTCTAAGTTCAAAACCATGCCAAGGTCAACTTTTCCTTTCATCCTTTTGTGATTGATATAGTAACAGTCTAGGTTGGTGGATTGGCAAACTTCTTCTTAGAGTGTAGGGTGGGTTACTTAATGGTATCTGTTGTAGCTCTGATGGCAAAGCCTGCTATGACACTGGCTCTAATCTTTATTAAGCCCTTGCCTTTCCTTTGGATGACATCTGTGTTGAAAAGAGGGAAGACTTATATGCATGAGTGATTGCTGGTCTTCCATGAAAAGCCTTTCCTAGGCCTGAACATTGGATAGAAACTTCCCAGGTGCAGGTTCATGGTCTCACAAAACATTGAGAGGCCACAGTGACAGAAGGAATAGCAGTGGCGTTTATTAACTGGTTTTAGGCAATGTTTTGAGAGAAGCAGAGGGTGTTGTCGTCATGGCAAAAGATAGAGATAGTGAGGTCATAGCATGATGGTGATTCACTGAACGTGGAGTGTTCGTGCATGGAGAATATCTTCTGATGGATTGATTTTCATTCCCTGTCTTTGGATGCATGTATGTGAGATGGAAGATGCACATTTTCAGGCTTCTAGCTCCTGCAAATAACCAAAGTCCTTGTTACTTAATCAGAGCTAAAGAAAGGGTGTGTATGTGTGTGTGTGGATATTGATGGTCTGTGTTGGTGTAAAAACAATTAATTAAATCTTGAGAATAAAAGAAGTTGTTGTGTTGTGAGATGTAATGAAATCGTGTTGTTTGGGTAGGAGCCTTCTTTGAAGATGTGGAATGAGATAGAGACAAAGCTAAACTATCTTCACTCGTTGATAGCAAATTAATAAGTCTGGATAGGTTCAAATGTGAGAATAAAATGATAAAGATGTTGCTTTTTAGCCTCAGGTCAACCCTAACTGAACAAATCTTTGATTAAAGGCATTACCATCTCATCTTTTTCTTATGTACAGTAAAACCGGGACTTCATTATCCATGTACTTTTTTAAGATGGTAGAGTGTGGTTTGGCTATGGTTTCTAGCAGATCAAGCAACCATGTAGAGGCTCACTTGTTGCTTAATAGGGATTGTGGTAGAGGTGATAGGTGTAGTTTGTAAGATGAATCATAGTAAAGTGGGTGCTAGCTTACTTGATACAGTGAACCAAACAATTTGAATTAAAATTATACCCTTAATCATGAGAACAGTAATTTTCTAAATGACTAATTGTGGTCAATAACTAAATAAATAAAAATTAAATAAAAAACGAAACAGGAAAGACAACCAGACAATCCCCCAAATTATGATTAATTAAAATTAGAATTATGTAGTCAGGTTGTCTGTCATAAGGAGTAACTTTGTGCTGGGTTTTGTTAACTTTATTGAAATGATAGGGTGAATAGACATCAAGAAATAATAACTAAATCTTAATCCTCCTTGCTTGCATTAAACAACAATATAATGATAAAGCATGTATTAGAAACAAAAAAAAACCAAAACAAAAAAGAATTGTAAAGAAATTTCCCAGTCATAGAAAATATAAATCTAGTTTGTTTGCCAGCTGAGCTGGATGTGCTAGTTGACCTCTCTTAAACTTCCCACACCTGTTCTATTATGTTAATCCTTCCACCCACTTTCAGTATACAATAGAAGGCTGTATAAACTTTTCTGGCTCTTCCCTTGCACCCCCCCTCCCTCCTGAATCTCATCCTTCAAACATTAAAGGCATTCACACCACCAAGGCTACATACAGTAACTGATGTCATAATCACCACCACCACACCTTCCACTTCCCATCGCACCTTCCACTTCCCATCATCACCAACCCCACCACCAATACAATCAATTCCCCTTAACCACCTTTTATCACAATCATCACTACCTGCTGTCACTCAACCTGCTAGAAATAGCAATCAAATTACACCCAACCATTTTTAAATAGGAAGGATAGCTCATGCATGTAGAACTGTTATTGTATATCTGAAATTAAGATGGTTGATCATGACTGGAATGCCTTTGATTATAGGTTTGCTTAATCAGACTGACCTGGGGCTGAACAACAACAACAACAACCTACTTCTCATCACTACCATCATGATACACACATACACATACATACAGTGGTATCACTTAATTCAGTGGTTCTTAACCATTTTTTTACCTATAGACCCCTTTGATTCCTATTTTACTCAGATGTACCTTCATAACCATTCCATGTTTAATAAAATCCTATTATATGTTTATAATTAAATATTATTAGGAATTGTATAAAAAAAAAATTGCTAAAATATTTTGTGTATTGTAGAAGTATAACCAATTTATTGCACAACAATTTGAAAAACAAAATCTTATGTCGACCTCCAAGGGTCATGTGGACTCTGGTTGAGAACCACTGACTTAATTTAAGCTTTTTGCATTCGGATTACTATGTCAAATGTAATGCTTGGTTATTCACATTCTTTTCAGTTAATCATGCATTATCTCATAGCTTCAAAATTTCGATGATATGATTGTTTCTTTTTAGAATGACATTGAAGGGTAGGTATGAGAGACTGGATCTGGTCAGTTTGAACTTAAAGCAAGTAGAATATTTGGGCCAGATATGGCTGGTTTAAATGCTAAAGGGTTAAAGGGAATAGTATACTGATGATACAATTCTCAATTGTCTCTGCTATGTTGTACAGGAAGCGAGTGAGTTTCCCACTCTATGTTGTGCGATGCAAAGTACGATTCTCAATTGTCTCTGCTATGCTGTACGGGAAGTGAGTTCCCACTCAAATGTTGTACAGAAGCGGTTGTAGGGAGGCGATGTCCCACTGCTATACAGCGACTGTATGGGAAGTGGCATCCCACTATGTTGTACGGAAGCGAGCGTTGAAAGTCCGGTGCCGGTGGCACGTTAAAAGCACCTAGCACACACTGTGATGTGGTTGGCGTTATGAAGGGCATCCAGCCATAGAAACCAAGCCAAACTGGAACATGGTGTTGCAAAAAAACTGGAACAGGGGGGGCAAAAAAATAGATAAGTGTACAATAAAAGAAAAAAACATTCAACATATTACTAAAAGTTTCACAGATTTAAACAATTTCATCTGATCATTTGGACACATCAATACTGAGTGATAAGTCAATCATGGCTTCTGAATAAGGCTGATTGTCATTGGACAATAAGTAAGACTTGTTCTCATTGGCTATTTCATGGCTTCTGAATAAGGCTGATTCTCATTGGACAATAAGTAAGACTTGTTCTCATTGTGTGTGAATTTGGTAGGCAGAAACTTGTGTTGAAGCCTGTCATATATATATATGTTTGTGTTTGTATCTTTGTGTTCGTTCCTCCCACCCACCACTTGACAAATGGTGTTGGTTTGTTTATGCTCCCATAAATTAGTGGTTCTGCAAAAGAAACCTGGAGAATAAGTACCAAACTTATAAATACTGGAGTTGATTTGTTCAATTAAACTCTTCAAGGTGGTGCCCCAGTATGGCCGCAGTCCAATGACTGGAACAAGTGAAAAATAAATGATAAAAAAAATTGAAATTTCAGTCAAAATTTATGGGATGATATTAATTAAGTCAATTAACTTAAAATTATCTCACAGGAATTTCTGTTGATTGCAACAGTATGGCAGTTCAGTTTCCTTGTTAAGGGATGCAGCGAACTGTTGCAATAGGTGCAGTCTCTCTCTTATAAAGACAAAAGTCAGCAAATGCATGTCTTAGGTAAGTAAGGAGGGAACCTTGTTGAGAATATTCCAGGTTATACTGGACAAGTAGTTTTCCTGTTCCTCAATCCTTCACATGAAATGAGATACAGAAGTGTTTTCCTGTCTCCCAACCTTGGGATGTCATCAGGTATGGTTCTGTATCTGGGATATAGTGTGGTGGGTATGAATTTATTGGAATGGGATGTAAAGTGTTGGTGAGTTGGGGGTGGAATGTAGTTTAGGCTGTCGGTGTGGTAGTTGGTGTGGCTGTCGGTGTGGTATTTTGGTTGGGGTGTAGTGCAGTAATGTGGGATATTGCAGTGAAGTTGTAGTATATCAAGCTTGTGGTGGGGTGGGGTGTGTAGTGGGACAGTCAGTGTATGTTGTTGTGCGGATGTAGTGTATAGGGTTATGTTGCAGCAAGGATGTGGCATGTCACTCAGTGTATGTTGTGATTGGGTGTAATGGGGTTAGTTATATATATATTGGTGGGGTGACTATGTCAGTTAGGGTATGTAAATATAGGAGTGTTGTATGACAGTATAGATATATATGTGTGTAATGGTTGCTAGTTGTTGTATGCAATATGACTGTCTGTTGCACACTTCATATATTATATCCAATGTTTGTGTATGGTCCTATGTGGTCTAAGGTATGTTGTGCAATCAAGGTGTTTTAATTACTGTGGAGTTGGACTAAATTTACCTTGTGTGACATTCACAATGCCTAGAGTAGATAAACCTTAATATTATAACAATGTTGTGTTTTGTTTGTTTAGGTCAAGTACAAGTGATAATGATTTTAAGATGGTGTTGTAGTAGTAGTAGTAGTAGTAGTAGTAGTAGTAGTAGTAGTAGTAGTAATATTAGTAATAGTAGTAGTAGTAAGAATGTCCTAGTCTGTTGCCGTAGTGTTCAGGTATATTGTAGTAATCGGTGTGCTGCATTAGTGTTCAGGTGTGCTGTTGTAATTTGTTGAAGTGCGGGTTATGATGGTTGTTTAACTCATAGGTCAGACCTAATTAAGCAAAACTATTGCCAAAGACATTCCAGCTGTGACCATCCCATCTATTTTCGGACACATTGCATGTGTGCTTCCATTTTTTAAGATGTTATGGTGTGCTATGTGAGAGAAATTTTGTTGCTATTTCTAGCAGGTCAAGCGACCATATAGAAGCTTCTTCATAACAGTATTCTAGTATATTGCTGATATGTCTAGGTAGATTTAATTAGTTAGACATGTAGCTGTAGGGAATGCAGCTGTGAACTGTGTTCATTTTATATCTTGGCATTTTTGAATGTGAATATTTTTATTTTACTATGTATTCAATATATGAGTGCTGCTCTGTCTGTGTATGCTTATGTCTATCTGCACTTTCAAGTCAATTCAGTTTATTCTCATACGTAGTTCCCCCAAAAGATCAAATTACAGTGAATTTAGTCATACAAAATAGCACATTGCAGATGCCTGGAGTTGGCATTACATGTGAAGATAATGACAGTAAACTATGTTTTAAAATTAATAAGTATTTTGACGAAGGCACAGGCATGAACTGTGTGGTTCAACAGCTTGCTTTGCAACCATGTGGCTTCGGGTTCAGTCTCACTGTGTGGCATCGTGGGCAAATGTCTTTTATAATAAGTCCTGGGCTGACTTAGTATTCAACTGTTACTTATTTTATCGACCCCGAAAGGATGAAAAGCAAAGTTGACCTCGGTGGAATTTGAACTCAGAATGTAAAGCATTTTGCCCGGCGTGCTAACGATTCTGCCATCACATCACCTTATATAGGATTAGTAATATTAGTTATGTCTTAATACTAGTATAACTAGCTGATGTGAGTGAATATGGTAGATAGAAATTGTGATGAAGCACATTGTGTGTGTGTGTGTGTGTGTGTGTGTGTGTGTGTGTGTGTGTGTGTGTGTGTGTGTGTACATATGTATGCATGTATTTGTATGTCTTTGTTCTGTGTTTGTCCCACTCTCACTGCTTGACGACTGGTGTTGGTTTGTTTATGTCCCCATAACTTAGCAGTTAGGCAACAGTGACCAATAGAATAAGTTCCAGACTTAAAAATAAGTACTGGGGTCCATTTGATTAACTAAGCCCTTCAAGGTGGTGTCCAAGCATGGCCGCAATCCAATGAGCATAACAAGTAAAAGATAAAAGATGTATTATTTTAGCTGTGTGATTGTAATGCTAGCACTGTTTCCGGTGACTTATTTCCTACATGTAGGAGTTACTTCTTCTTATACTTGTGTATGTTCAACTTGCCTTGTTCCTGTCTGATTCAAGGTCAACCTTTATACAACAAACCTAAGATTAAAGCTGTTCTCTCCATGACTGTCTCATATTATTTTTAGATGTAGTATAATCAAGACCATATTATCTAAATGTGTCCTTTCATTTTTTTGATTGTAGGTTGTGATTTCTAAGAGGTTGGCTTGTAGTCAATCATGTTGTTTAGTATGGTTGTGAAAGAGAGGATGGATTTGGCACTGGAATAGACTTGAGTTTACTATATAAGATTAGTAATATTGGTTTCAAATTTCAGCACAAGGTCAGCAACTGGTACTTATTTTATCGATCCTTGAAAGAATGAAAGCCAATGTCGACCATGGCAGAATTAGAACTCAGAACGTAAAGATGGATGAAATGTCGCTAAGTCATTTTGACTGGCGTTCTAATGATTGTCCCAGTTCGCTGCCTTCTAAAGTATCTGATATTCCATTTTATACTGGGCACGAAGGCCTGGAATTTTGGGGGAGGGGAGTAGTCGATAACATCGACCTATCGACCCTGGAAGGATGAAAGGCAAAGTCGACCCTGGTGGCATTTGAACTCAGAACGTAAAGTCGGAAAAAAGCATTTCTCCCGGCGCGATAACGACTCTGCCAGCTTGCCGCCTTTATAGTATCTAATATTGATTTCAAATTTTGGCACAAGGCCAGCAATTTTGGGGTTCTAATGATTCTGCCATCTCGCCACCTTATATAGGATTAGTAATATTAGTTATGTCTTAATACTGTATAACTAGCTGATTGCTAGGTGAGAAGTGGCTATATTTAATTCAGATAGATGTTGATAGAGGCATGTAGAATAATGACTTTGGAGACCTTGTCTGGAACATGGAACAGAAATGTTTGAACTGTTAACTTATAGATTAATCTTGCACCTTTAATCATTTGTCCACTAATGTCAGTTTTTAATTGAACTGAAAATGTTGGGGTGTGGGGACCTGACCCCTGGCTGTGTGTAATTTACTGTTTGCTGTTGTACTTTAGAGCCAGGTCAACGGTGATTTGAACAGATCTATGATCAAAAGATCTGCAATCATGATCATCCCATCTTGTATATTTAGAACATTATTCAGTATGGCCTCTTTTCAAAATGAAAGTGTAATTTGAAGGAAATATGACTGTTATTTCTAGCAAGTTGATTGGCCCATGTAGAGACTTCCTTTTGTGAGGAAGTGAAGGCTTGATTGGATTTCAGTGTGTTGCTCAACTGTTGTCGGTTGTTTGATGAGGATGGATAATGGAATATTGTTATTGCTGTTTAGTTCTATTATTCAACTGGTCTTCATTTTTAAGACAGAGTTAATTTAAAGGTGATTTGACTGATATTTCTACCGAGTCAAGTAACATCTTGTTGGTTTATGCTTAATTGGAGAACAGGGTAGAAGGTAACTGGAGCAGAGATAGCTCATATTAATATGAATACAGTGGCGCCACCTAATAAGCAACTGTGCCAGTGCCACGTAAAAAGCACCCATGTCGGCACCACGTAAAAGCACTGAGTACACTTTGTAAAGTGGTTGGCATTAAGAAGGGCATCCAGTTGTAGAAACTGCCAAAGCAGAGAAATGGAGCCAGGTGTAGCTCTCCGGCTAGCCAGCTTCTATTGACCCGCCCAACCCATGCCAGCATGGAAAACAGACATCAAATGATGATGTAATTGTAATAGATGGTAGCTGGAGCTGTCATCCACTGGGTCATAGTAATCTGGACATGATGGTTGTTGTTTTTGCTTCAGGTCAGCCCTAATTCATTAGACTTATGATAAAAAATTTTCAGTCCATGACCATCTTGTCTTTTTATCCAAACATAGTATATCTAGGGTTACACTATCTGATGTGCTCTATTTTTATTCATTTATTTTTTTGACAGAAGTATGTAATTTGAGGGAGTTGATATTGCTATCAGGTTAACTCTCTTAGATCTGGGCCCCTGTGTCTAACTTTACCCTCCACCTGGGCAAAAAATAAATAGTTGCATATACAGCTCAAGAGTAACGATTGCAGACAAACTAATGAACAGAATCAGCTGCATCTTTTTCTACGTGTGTTGTTCCTTACCGTTTTATTGAGAATCCAGCAGAGATGATGTTTAACCTATTCCTGCTAGAGTGGGAACACGGCACAACAGGGTTAAGCATAAAGGCTTCCTTGTTGGCTCATAAGGCTCCAATTATAGAATGTGGTAGGATGACCATGGGACGGTTATGGATAGTAGAGGTTGGTGATGGTAGTGGGAGGCAGCTAGTGTAGAAGTAGGCCATAATGGTTGCTGGGAATCACTAGATGTAGATGATGGTGGTATGGTCATGTGAAGGTAATGGATGGTAGCTTGCCTAGAGGTAGGTGATGGAGATACAATCATGTGATGGAAGTATTTGGTAACTAAGTAGAAATAGATGATAATGGTAGTAAATAATAGATACATTACAGGTAGGTGGTGATGGTATGGATATCTGATAGCAACCATCCATTACCATCAGGTAGTGGATGGTTGTTAAAGTAGAGGTAAATCATCTGCTATTATCACATATTTGTACCACCATCACCTACTTCTACTCTAGATACCATCCATTATGATCACATATCCATACCACTACAACCACCAGCTACCTCTACTGTGGCTATCATCACCTGCTTCTTTTGTAGCTAACATCCACTACAATCACATATATCATGAGTGCGTAGCTCAAGAATGAGTAGATAATATTGGCATAGAAATGGATGGTAGCTAGAGGAAAGGGAAATCCTGGGGGTTGGGCATGTGATGGTAATGGTTGGTAGCAACAACAGAAATATAGTTGTCTAGACAGCAGGGAAAGATAGTGTGGACTTGTGATGGTTGAGCAAGATGGTGTGGACATGTGAATAGTGGATGGTTGAGCAAGGTGACATGAGATAAAAATTGGCTACAAGAGTAGAGTTAAATTAATGGGATTAGAAACTGATTTCTGAATAATTGTTTAACTCTTTAGCATTTAAACTGGCCATATCCGACCAAAATATTCTACCTGTTTTATGTTCAAACTGACCAGATCTGGCCTCTCTCACCTGCCCTATGATGTCATTTTAAAAATAAACAATAACATCATTGAAATCTTAAAGCAACAAGATAATTCATGATTAATTCAAAACAATAGGAATAAATAAGCATTACATTTGATAGGGTAATCTGAATGCTAAAGGGTTAAAGTGCTGAATTGAGAACTGACCACCAATTCACAAATTCATATAACTCAACCTGTATCAGCCTCTCTACTGATTTGACTTGTTTGATGTTTCAGGAGTTCTATGTCAACAAAAGATAAATAAATAATGTATTGGTGTTGATTGATATTTATGTTATCTCTTTATCAGGAATCAAACATGACGGGACGATGTGTGATACCTGTAGACAGCAACCAATTTTTGGCATTCGATGGAAGTGTGCGGAATGTGCTAACTACGACTTGTGTTCCCTCTGCTATCATGCAGATAAACACAACATGCGACACAGGTTTTATCGCATCACCACCCCAGGCAGTGAAAGGTAACTATTTATTTACTTGCATTGCAGATTGTTGTTGTTATTGTTGACAATCCCCCGCCTCTCCCTCCTACCTTTCACTTCTTTTAAATATGCCTTTAGCATGGAGATTGTCAACTGATAATAACTATTGCACTTTGGAGTCACACTATGAAGAGTAGAGTGTTGTTTGGCCTGAGTGTCAACATTCATTCTGTTAGTTCTGTAAATGTTATATTCACCTTGTACCTTGAGGACACACCTTCACCATCTCTCTCTCTCTCTCTCTCTCTCTCTCTCTCTCTCTCTCTCTCTCTCTCCAGCTGGGGAAGTCATGTATCTCTTCTTCAGCAAGACACTCATTCTTGTCCCTCTATCATCTCCCTCAGTGCTATGTCTCACTCAGTTGAGGGGGATCTTGTCTTGCTAGTTACTTGATGACTTCACTATAGTGGCAGTGCCACAAAAAAGCATCCGGTACACATTGTAAAGTGGTTGATGTTAGGAAGAGCATCCAGCTATAGAAAACATGCCAAAGTAGAAATTGGAGTTCATTGCAGTCCTCTGGCTTGTTGGTTCCTGTTGAATCATCCAACCCATGCCAGCATTGGAAACGGACATTAAACAATGATGATGTCTGTGTCTGGTTGTAGTGTGTCTATACAGTATAGGGAAGAAAGGTTACATACTTGTAGGAAAGGTTGACACCATTGGTAAAAACTGCTTGTTATGAAATAGCTGGGTGCCTGAGTTATTGATAAAAGGCAGTCTTGTGAGCTCAAAGTAGTTCTTGTGTAGCCTTGATTTGGCAGTGCCTGGGTTGTTGGTAAAAGCTGTATATGGATTGACGATTTCATGTCTGATTTGTTCTCCATCACTGCTCTGTCTGTTGTGACTACCACTGTCACAATGACCACCACAAAAACTGTGGCGACTGGTACACTGCAGCTTGGTACAGCATTTCGTAACTGTATTGACTGGCTTTGCTACCCTGGGCTGGGCTGCATGCCTGCTACAACTACCAATAATGCCAATCGTTAATCTCCTCTATGATGCTCCTTCTTAATAGTGACACTCATAATATATCATCACTCTCAGTCACTGATTGATTAGAAAAATTATGATTTAGGTATATTCACTGATGGAGCATGTGCACTCGGTGATTAATCCAAAAAGTTGATGTAGATATGTCTATGGATTCCAGTGTATTTTGGTGGAGAAATGGCTGTTGCATCAGTTCAATGGTTCATGAGGTGATGATGTAGGCATGTCTCATGATGCTCGCCTGTCTAGTTAACGAGTTGGTGACAAAATCAAACTGCTAATTTGAGGATCAATGTTCATGTCATTGGGACACCTTGAATATAACAACATGAAGTGTTCACTACCATCATTAGTTTTATATAGGCAAGGGAAAGCCACAGAAATACAAATTTGTTTTAATGGATTTTCTCCATTTAGTTATGTTTTTATCTTTTGTTCTGAGGAGAGAGACTATTGACTATAGTCTCTCTGGTAGGGTAGTAGGGTGTCTAAGATCAGAATGGATCTAGTGTATATATATTTTTTAGGTCCTCATGGGACATAGGTGCAGGCATGGTATAGGCGCAGACGTAGCTGTGTGGTAAGAAGTTTGCTTCCTAACCACATGGTTCCGGGTTCAGTCCCATTGCGTGACACCTTGTGTCTTCTACTATAACCTCAGACCAACCAAAGCCTTGTGAGTGGATTTTGTAGATGGAAACTGAAAGAAGCCATTCGTATATGTATATATATATATGTATATATGCGCCGGTGACATGTTAAAAATACCCATGCCAGTGACACCTTAAAGGCACCTGGTATACTTTCTGGAGTGGTTGGTGTTAGGAAGAGCATCTAGCCGTAGAAACCAAGCCAAAAATAGACTGGAGTCTGGCACAGCTCCCCGGTTTGCCAGTTTCTAGTCAAACTGTCTAACTCATGCCAGCATGGAAAACAGACGCTAAATGATGATAATGATTCATAAACTCTTATTGAAATGTAAGTGATGATTTTTTAATTTTCTTTTCCTTTTATTACAGAGTCATGTTAGAACCACGAAGGAAGAGTAAAAAGGTTACAGCTCGAGGTATTTTCCCCGGCGCAAGGGTAATGCGTGGTGTTGATTGGCAGTGGGAAGACCAAGATGGTGGCAGCACTCGGCGAGGGAAAGTCACAGAAATACAAGTTTGTTTTAATGAATTTTCTCCATTTAGTTATGTTTTCATGTTTTTGTCTGAGGAGAGAGACTATTGACTATAATCTCTCTGATAGGGTGTCTAAGATCAGAATGGATCTAGTGTATATTTGGGTTCTCATGGGTTATAAAGCTTGAGAGCCAGCAAGCAGCATCTTTTGAACATGGCCTTAAATTAGAGTTGGGTGTATACAAGGTTGCTGAGACAACAAAGTTGCAACAATAACTTGTTTCATGGTATTTTATCAGTTATTCTTGCTTGCTTCCCTCATTTACAGACTGATTAATGGATGTCATTAATTACTTGTTTGAATTGTTGTAGTGATGGTATGTTTATGAAAATGTGGGTATGGATTTTTGCCTTTTTTTTTTCTGTGCTATGATGAATCACTGCAAAGAAAGATGTATTTTATAATCCCCTCCATTTCTCAGCATTGATAAAGAAATGGTCTTTCATTGTTTTATTTTGCCAGCTACGTAGACTGAGGCTATGAGAGCTACAACTATTCAAACCAATAGTAACATTAGACAACTAACCAGAGGAGTGACCGTTCATATCCTCTCACTAGCACTGTACTGTATCTATAACCAAATGACACTTAAGTGCTTAACTCGTTAGCATTTAAACCGGCCATGTCTGGCTCATATATTCTACCTGTTTTATTTCAAACCAACCAGGCCCAGCCTTTCATACCTACCCAACAATGTCATTCTAAAAATAAACACATCATCAGCATCTTGATTCTATGAGGTAATGCAAGATTAACTCAAAACAATATGAATAAATAAATATTACAGTTAATAGAGTAATCTGAGGGTTAAAGGGTTACTCTCTTAGTTTCCCTATCTGTGAACAGGTACCACAAGATTATTCAGTTTATTTTTAGAAGAGGCAATATTGTAAAATTGATTAGTATTTTGTTGGTTTGTGGTACTGAGTTAATTTCCTCCTGTGTGAGTACAGCCAGAAGAAGTACTGAATCCCTTTGCCTTTGTCAACGTACCCTGGTATCCATCCTTGTCTCTGGCCTTCAAATATGAGAGTGGAAAAGGTTTGGAGATGTTTTTGGCGTGTAGCCTCAGGTCAGCTCTGTCTGAACAGACTTTATATATTTTTAAGACAGTGCTAGTTTGATTCAAAGAAGATTTGGTTGCTATTTCTAACAATGTGAGTGACTATGCAGTGGTTTGTTGGTTTGAGAATGTTTATAAGGCTGAGACAAACAGAATAATGTTTCTTGTATTTGCTGAACCGTTGCTGTAGGAAGGTTTGAATATGCATCTGTGCATATTTGTAGTTCATTACCTTAACACTGATTTACATTCTACTGTAACATATTTACATTTATCTTTCTGCAGGACTGGAGTGCTGCCAGCCCAAGAAGTGCTGCATATGTGTTATGGGATAATGGTGCAAAAAATCTTTACCGAGTTGGCTTTGAGGGTATGGTGAGTATTACTTTTTCATATTTATCATCATCATCATCATTTTAACGTCTGTTTGCCATGCTGGCATGGGTTAGACGGTTTGACTGGAAACTGGCAAGCTGGGGAGCTGCACTAGACTCCAGTCTTTTCTTTTGGCTTGATTTCTACAGCTGGATGCCCTTCCTAACGCCAACCACTCCAGAGAGTGTACCACCGGCACATACATA
>JAOPUL010002510.1:42145484-42157356 GCA_027564515.1 Octopus rubescens
CTGGTGCAGCTCCCCAGCTTGCCAGTTTCCAGTCAAAACCGTCTAACCCATGCCTGCATAGAAAAACAGACGTTAAAGGATGATGATGATGATGATGATGATGATGATGAATACAATGATCAACAGTTACTTTTTGTTTTGATTTAAAGTTGTCTGTCTCATCTCTCTCTCTGTCTGTCTGTCTCTGTCTGTCTGTCTGTCTGTCTGTCTCTCTCTGATGTCATCCTCCTTGGTAACACACACAATCTCTTGGTGCTTGTAATCTTCCCACACTGATAAATATCATTCAATTTATTGATCTCACCTATGTGCAAGAAAGGGTCTCCATCCATTTCTTTGATCTCACCTGTCTATCTGGGAAAAATGGGGTTTTCCCATAAACTCATTCATTTTGCCTGTTTGGAAGAGAGAGCGAGAGAAGGTCTCTCTCAACTTTATTGATTTCACCTGTGTGGGATCTCACCTTTTTTTGAGAGGGTCACCAAAAGTCATGGGTATTCCCTGTTTTTCTGACTATCTGTATATAGAATTGTCTAGATCATCATCATCAGAATGTCCCCTTTTCCTTGCTTGCATGGGTCGGTTGGATTTTATTGAGGTAGATTTTCTATGGCCAGATGCCCTTCCTGTGACCAACCCTCACCTGTTTCCAAGCAAGGTAATATTTCCCCCCAAGGTTGGTCAGACATGTTTTTGCAGAATATTGGAAATAAATGACATGGAGACACAAACATACATACACATGTACACGTGCGTGCGCACACACACACACACACACATGGGCTTCTTTCAGTTTCTGTCTACCATATCCACTCACAAGGCTTTGGTTGATCCAGGGCTACAGTCCATCTAGCTGTAAGTAGGTACTACATTGTGGGATAGATTGCTGTATTGTGTCCATGACCCAAACTTTTAAAACTGTCAAGTCATACGTGTCCAAGAGAAACACATTGACCTGCCTATGGCCTAGCTAGCTGTGAGTAGATACCACAGTATAATACAGTTCACTGTAGTCTGTCCAAGGGTATGACACTTCACTGTCAACAGTTCATACCACCAACTATTAGTAGATACCAGTGTGATATAACTTTCTTTATAATATAGTACTATGTGTCATTGTAAGTTTGTGTTGTGTACAGTGGTCTATCAGATATGCGTCTATGTGTCTTAATTTTCTATTATTTATTTCATCAGGGCAAAGCGAACATGGATATTCAGAATGTCAACCTACAGACTGCTTTACACCTGGCTGTTGAGAGACAACACACACAGATTGTTCGTGTAAGTATATAAAGTATGTAAGCAGGAATATGTGTGTGTGTTTGTGTGTGTGTGTATATATATATATATATATATATACACATACATACATACACACAACAGTCAGTTTTCCTGCTCTATCAGCTATTTACTTTCAACCTTTTCTGTTCATTATTATGTCATTCATCACTGGGTCTTCAGAATTATTTGTGTCATATCTTGTTGATAATGTTTATTTATTCATTCTAAGCCATCTGTCAACACAGTCAGATCATGTAGACTAAAACAACTGGTTATTTTTCACTCTATTATTTTTTTATTTTATTTTGTTAGATGAAGAAATCATTGTGAGTGAGAGATATCAGTTGTCTCAGCCAACCAAAGAAAACCTATTTTATTTTTTGTAAATGATGATATTGTTTAATGCCGATGTTGGTTATGGTCATAATTTGTTAAAATGGCTTTGAAAAATACATCCAAATATATGTCAGACTTGAAGTGGATGTTGACCAATTGGATAAATTGATGTAGGTATAAGGGCATCTCTGGCATTAAGAAGGGCATCCAGCTGTAGAAACCAAGCCGTATCAGACTAGAACCTGGTGCAGATCTCCAGCTTGCCAGCTCCAGTCAAACCGTCCAACCTATGCCAGCATGGAAAGTAGACGTTAAATGATGATGATCTTAGTCCCTGGTCATCCTTGACCTTAAGCTGATTGAATAATGAGGTTCAGTGCTCTTCTTGTTAAATCATGGCAGAATAGGAGAACTAGCTGAAGTTGCGTCCAAGACTAAGAAGAAGTCAGTGCCTTATAGTTGTGGTTATTAGCTTATGTCATTGGGTGGTGGTACATGTAACTGATTATAGTTGTAGGTGATGAGATGGTGTAACATAAAATCTGCTGGCTGAATAATTATTATAATCAGTTTTGAGGTCTCTTGGTTAAGGGGAGATAATTTTACACTTCAGAAAAATATTGATTTCTTTATATTAGTTCTGTCAGAAATTTGTGGTGGATGGTGAGAGAGTTTTGATCTGAAAACCCAGCTACCATACATGTACCGAATTCCACCCATTCTACAACAGATGTGTATTTTCATACACACTCTCTCTCTTGTATCTTCATATTCCATCTTTGTTAATAGAAGGCATGCAAATGTCATCTAGGTATAGCTAAACAAATGCAAAGACAGTCTTAAGTGGTGAGACAGTGTTGCTAATCTAATGTATGCATTTTTGTATGTTGGACAGTTTAAAAAGGAAGATGAAAGCACTTAATAAATGTAAAATTTATTTTGCTTAACTTGAAACCAAATTTTTATGCTCTCTCTCTCTCTCTCTCTCTCTCACACACACTGATGCATGCTTTTAATTACATGCATTTGTGAATAATAGTCTCATTTCGCATTTATGTGTGTGTGTATAAGTGTGCTAGTGTGTGTATGTAATAAAGACTTGCAGACATGTAAGGATGAAACCGGCAGTGCTTGTGACAAGCTTCAAAACATCTGGCAATTAAGTATTTCAAAGTCAGTAAGGCTGGCCCTTTTCAGGACCTGTGTAAAAAGCATTATTCCTCTTGGAGTTGAAACCTGGACTTTGAAGGGCTTGAAACATCACATGGCATGAGCACAAAACCAAAGGGGAGAATTATGGACACATTCTTCTATTTTAGACATGGGCCAACCACTGCTTTGTAAATGTCTTTGCTAGATGGAAACTGTGAAGAAGCCTATCGTGTGTGCATGTGCATGCATGCACGTACAAGTCCATGTGGATGAAGAAAGTTTAGAGAGCTATTATCTTTGTTAGTAGGACCGGCTCTCTGTTGGTTATGACTACGAGTGTTGCAGTTGGTTCAATCAACAGAACAACAGCCTGTTCATGAAATTAATGTGCAAGTGGTTGAGCACTCCACAGACATGCATACTCTTAATGTAGTACTCAGGGAGATTCAGCATGACACAGAATGTCACAACTCATTTTTGCCAGCTGAGTTAGTAACAAAGGGTTTATCTCAGAGTAAAAGGCTATTATACACTGTTATTATACACTGTTTTTATACACTGTTTTTCTTTGAAGCGTAAATGCAGAGGATTTGTTAAGACCAGAAAGAAATGAAGTGAGCATGTTCTGCTGAATATGTAATGAATGGCATAAAATAAATTCTTAATTTTTAGAAAGAATTTCTCCAAGAGAGGGAGATGGAAAACAAAAACACTTGTGGCAATCATTAAGGACTCAAAAAGGGGAGATAATTTAAAGAAATTTGTATGTATGTGGGTATATTATAAGTAATGAACAATAAAAAACAGCAACAACAGTCAAGAGGACGTACATGTAGAGTGTATTGGATCCACGCTCAGATGGAAAAAAAAGAAGGAAAAAGAGTACATTTAACATTTCGGGCATAGCCCTTCGTCGGAAAAAAAAGAGGGAAGAATTCGGTGGAACGGAGACGGTTTAGGAAGGCATGTGTGGATCACATGGTGAAAAGATAGCATATGTATATATATATATATATATAAATAAAACTTTTAATTCTTTTTTGGAGCAATGGATCTTGAAGCATACTAAAGCTACAATTATGTCATTGACTCCTTTGAGTTATTCCCCTTACTTCTTTGCATTTTTAATCATGCAATTTACATTTAGCCAAAAATATTTCTAATCCTTTTTCTCCATTAAGAGGGATGATGGGATCCATTTAAAATGTAAATTAAATTTATTTATTCACTAACATCATTAACTAAATATATTTGGAAATGTTTTGAATTCTGTACTGTCCTTCAACTTGGCTGCAACTACAGCCATAACAGAACCAGTGACAGCAAACGTAAAAAAACCCTATCATATGACTAGGTACTTTATATCGATTTATATAATTTGTATCCTTATTTTATTTTATTTTATTTCTATTTTTATGCCCAGTTACTTGTTCGTGAAAAATGTAACCTGAATGTTGCGGATAAAGACGGTGATACTCCACTCCATGAGGCACTACGTCATCATACACTTTCACAACTTCGACAACTTCAAGATATGCAAGACGTTAGCAGGGTAAGGAATTACAATCTAACTACTTTGATGTTGAACCAAACATTTGCAGTTTTGCAGAAAACCTCATTAAGGATTCCAACATTTTTTTTATTCTAATCTTTTTTACTAACATTTTACTTTTGTTGTGAATCTGACAGAAGGTGAGGCATTGCTAATAAAAAAAATAATAATCTGTTTCCAGATGTTTCTCTAACACTGGTCTATACCTGTTGTCTTCCTCTATCACTAGTCTGATTCAAATGTCATTAATTCAGGGTGTATGTACCACCAAGGCAATCATGAAGTTCCTTCACCATAGCCCACATATCAGCTCCATAGAGAAGAATGAATGCTCTTCTCTACATATGCCCTGAAGAAGGCCAGCCTTGTTGACTTTAAGATAGTTGATTGCCAGATGCTGTGAAGCTTGTTACAGGCCTAGAGGCTTGTTTCTTGTGTGTCAGTAAGTCTTGTTCTTGTCTTATGGATAGTAACATAGGGTCCAATACCAAAGTGGAGATTTATGGATGCATTCCACCAATCTCTGCTATTACTGCTCAACACAGGATAGGTTTTGCTGGCCACTGCTATCCTGCTGAACACCAGGGCATATCAAATGTTATATTTGAGAGACTTCTGCACCCTAATAGAGGATGAAGACCACTCGACTACATTGATGTGATTGGTTGAGACATGCAACATAGAATTGAGGTAATGAGTGACAGTGGGTAATTAAACTGGACTCTGGAACTGATAGTAACTAGTCTGGATTCTGGAGTTGAAGGTAACTGGTATGTCTCTGGAGTTGGGCAGGGCCTTATTAATCTGGGCTCTGTGAGTAAGGGTAAGCATCTAGACTTTGGAAGTGAGATTAATTAGTCTACATGTTGAGGGTAACTTATCTATGGCTGAAGATAGTTAATCTCATGACTAGGAGTGAGGGTACCTGGTCTGGTTTCTGGAATTGAAGGTAACTAGTCTAGTCTCAAGGATTGAGGGGGACTACTTTGGTTTCTGTAGTCGTGGGTAACTAATCTGATCTTTAAAATTGAGGGTAACTAGTCTGGTCTCTGGTGCTGAAGGTAGTTAGTTTGCCATCTTAGTCTTTGCTAGTGAAGGTATTGTAGCTGGACTTTGGATGTGGGGATGGCAACATTGTCTTCTGGTGAGTTAATATGATGACTACAGAGTAATAATTTGAAGTGAAGCTGAGATTTCCTATAACTATTCTGATCTGTTAGCATGGTCGTTAACTTTCAAATGCTTGATTTTGTATGACTTTGCTCCAGTACTTCACATTTCATTCCAAACTAACATAAACTTCACCTGAGACTGTCTTTTGTTGCCTTTCAATCATATATTGCTAACACCATCATTTACATCATTACAGGGGACAGTTTTATAACAGACTCTTTGGCTTATCAGTTATAGGTCCTCATACCTCACTGGAGATGAAAGCAGTAAAAATTGTAGGTCTGCCAGGGAGAACTGTGTAGATTGTACTGTATTTGATAGTTGTTTAGTTCATCTGGTTGTGGAAATGTCTCATCTCGACAGAAGAATAACATTGTTAACTGTTATACAATGAAAAGAGTTGTACTGGAGAGAGGAAGTGTCAGAGGCCTGAAGCTTATGGACTGTGTGTTGAGAGAGAGAGAGAGAGAGTCAGTCATAGTGAAGTTAGAAGAAATTTGGCAGGTTGGATATAATGCAGTGTTGATTTGAATCACTGATGCCATATGAAGTGCAGCTGCAGTAGTTGTTTGTTGTTTTAAGCTAAGAACAAATTGCACTTCTTTGAATTTGTCTTGGAGAACATCTTCAAGTAGATGCCATAGTGTGTAGTTGGTTGGGTGAAGATTGGAAAAGCTGGAGTCGATAAATGGTTGTAAAGACAGTTCAATCTGTGTTGGAAGATATTTCCAAAAAGATCAGCATCAGCAGTGATTTCACTTCTTCATAGTGTTTGAAGCATTAAATCAGGAGTTCAAGGTCGGAATATTTAGGAACTTTTATTGTTCATTGATGACCTGGTTCTTGTTTTGGAATGTCTTGAAGAACTGCAGAAAATGTTCCAAACTTGGGATAGTCGAGACTTGAATATAAAATATAACAAAACAACTAGCTTTCAGTTATGTGTACTTGATGTTTATTGCATGTATATAGGAAGTCAGTGTTGTGTTCTGTTCATGTGTAAGAAGCCAGTTTTGTGTACTCTGTGTGTGTAGGGAGTCAATACTGTGTACTGTATGTGTGTAGGGAATCAGTACTGCATGTGTTTAGGAAGTGAGTTCTGTGTACCACATGTGTGTAGAGAGTCACTGTTATGTTATGTACCATATATGTGTAGGGAATCAGCATTGTGTGCTGTATATGTATAGGGAATCTGCTTGTACTATATGTGTTTGTTAAGTGTGTACTGTATGTGTGTATGTAGGGTGTTAGTATTGTATACACAAAGGCAGGAAGTTGATGGGATCAAAGCTGGTAATGAAAGGTTTTCTCTTCTGAACAAAGAGTAGACTGTATGAAGTATATGTAAAGTATGTGATGCTGCAAAGTTAATAAGATATAAGTGTTGAATACAGAACCATGAAGCTTCAACAGACTTATTTATGGTGTGTTGGATAAGTGGGCAGTCGGTGGCAGAATTGGTAGAGCTTTGGAAAAAATATTTTGTGGTATCTTATTATTACATCTCCTTATGTTCTGAGTTCAAATCTTGATTGGTATTTATTTTAATATATATCAGTCTACAATGGTGTCAATATTCATTTCAAATTTTGGCACAAGGCCAGCAAGTTTTGGGGGAGAGGGTAAGTCGGTTACATCGACCCCAGTGCTCAACTGGTACTTATTTTATCAACTCCCGAAAGGATGAAAAGCAAAGTCAACCTTGGCAGAATTTGAACTCAGAACATGAAGGCAGACGAAATGCTGCTAAGCATTTTGTCCAGCGTGCTAACGATTATGCCAGCTCGCTGCCTTACTATGGTGTCAATATTATGGCCCCCATACACTTGGGAGTGGTACTCCAGCATGGTCACAATCTAGTAACTGAAACTGGAGAACCACAGCAACTGCCATGAAAGGTTGATGATGACAAAAACAAAAATTGTTGTACATCAAAGACCGTGGGTGAGTGTTAGTGTGAGAAGAAAGAGATGTGATGAGAGTTTAATGAGTGAGAAAATACCGATGGTGAGAGAGAGAGAGAGATAACCATGACAGAGTTAAAGAAGTAGTCTGATACAAAAGTATTGGGCCGTAACAAATATTGCAGGATTGTGAAGAATGACAATATAATGCTCTACAGACCCAACCACCCCACAACAAGATAAAACAGATGAATTATATGATTATTGTTATCATTATCATTATATTTATTGTGATTGTTACTGTTGTTATCTGTATTATTATTATTATTATTATTATTATTATTATCATTATTATTATTATTATTATTATTATCATTATTATTATTTTTAGTTATTACTGTGGCTTTTATTTAATTTCTCTAATTTACTACTTTCAATTCTATTCTTTCCTTGATTTCATCACTAATCTAGAAAAACAGCTAATCTTTTTTTTTTTTTTTCTTTCTCTACTAAAAAAAAAAATAAAAAAATAAAATAATTTGCCTAAATGCAGCATGCTGTGACTTTGGTGACTTTTGTCTAAGATTTCAGCAACAAAACTACTAAAATGCTTCATAACTCTTACCAAACACAATGAAGACAGTGTGGTTTATTTGGCGTGGCACTTCTTTTGTTTCATTTGCTTCAAAGTATCATGATATTTTCTTACATATTCTGAAATATATTTTATTTTTCTTGGAAATTTATATTAAAAAAAAAAAATAATAATAATAAAAATAAATAAATAACTTCTGTTTGCAATCACAGAACAAAAGCCTTGTGTTTCAAACATGCCAAAACTTCATACTTTCTGCAGTGAAAATATATTCTAATGCCAATACCAAGTGCTACTCAACAGTGATTTCATATAAAAGAATATATTATAAATATACTTAAAAACCCTATATGACTCCACAAACTGCAATAAGTCACATGTTTCTGTCGCTAACAGGTCATCTTTTCTCTTCTGATCATTAAATGTGAGACTGAAGAAGCTATCTCTGTATTTCATGATGATTAGGAATGCTTGATTTAAGTATGTCTATATTTTCTTATTTTTTTAATGAAATCCTTGGTAAGTACTACTTCATAATGGTGTCTAGAATACCTATATTCACTGTAGTGTATGTTTGGCCTAAATCGGCACAACCTTTGTTGTAGGATTGCAACCTCGTTCCAAAGAAACCTGATAGAAAAAGTAAAGCAAAATGTCTTGAAGATTTTTATGATCCAAGATATTTGTGAGCCAAAAGAAAGAATGAGCAAAATTTCTTGTATTCTAGGCTGTGGAACCATTTGGGGGGATGACTTCCATTGGCAACAACCCTGAGACTGATGCCAACTCCCAGCAAAATGCAGTTTGGAAAAGAACTACTGTAAGGGTTTATTTTCTGCACCACAGTCACTGCCAGCTGCTGCTGCTGCCGTCTTTGCTTTCTTTTTTTTTTGCTTTCTTTGTCTTCATTTTCTCCTGTCTCTACATCTCCACCATCTTCCATCTATGCCCTACCATACAACCCCTCTCTTATCATCTCTTACCACCCCCCAGTTATTGATGGTCTGCTACTTCAACTATTGTCTTACTAACTGTACTGGCACCTGGTCATTGCAGTAGCACCTGGTATGCTGTTGTTGTTGTTGTTGTTGTTGTTGTTGCAGCTACTGTAGTAGCACCTAGTCTGTTGTTGCTGTTGTAGTAGCAACTACTCTGTTGCCACTGAGGTAGCCATAATTGGTCTGTTTACAGATCACCTATATCTTTTATTGCATCCGTTACAGTTACTACAACGACTGCAGCCATACCTGGTCTGTTGCAGCTCTTACAGCTAACCTGGCCTGTTGTTGTAACTGCTGCTGCTGCTGCTGCTGCACTACCACTTGTGTTTTTTTTTATTTAAAAGCTTTTCTTATACTTGTTCACCCTCCTGTCTCTTCAGTTGTAAACACTTCTCTTTTACTTGAACCGTCCACAATTATATTAACCACTCCAACAACACTACTATCACTGTTTGAAGTCTTTTAGAAATATTTTCATTTATTTTTTTTATTGATTTAGTCACAGGAAGAGGAATAGTATCCATAGTGCTGGCCGTCTCCTTTGCTTGTGAAATCGATGTTCAGATTGAACTTGTGTAGGTCAGGATAGAAAAGAATAAAATGTTTGATATAAGATTTGAGTGTAAAAGAGACAGTTGTGTCAACTGTACTAGGGTAGATGATGTATAAAGTGAGCTAGTTCAGAAGAGAAAAGGGATTTCTTTAGGGGTAATGAAAGAAGCTGAGGGATGTGACAACAGGTTTGTGATTCAGTGCTTAGAGTGTACCGGCATGTGACTCTTTTTTAATTCATTTAAGTTCAATCAGTTGAATGTCCTTTTAGATGTGGTCAAGGATGATTTGTATGTGTGTGTGTGTGTGTGTGTGTGTGTGTGTGTGTGTGTAGTAGTAGTAGTAGCAATGTTGTCACTAATACAGAGACAGTACTATATTGTGGGTTCCTTGTAAGCTTTGTAGAGGTTCAGCAACTGATCAGGATGGAAATATTTCTTGCCACAAAAAGGAAAGTTAGTTTGGGATACAGTTTCAACAATGTTGTTGTTTAGCTCCAGACCAGCCCTGATCTGGCAGACTTATGATCAAACGCGCTATATCTATGATTATCCTAAGTAATTTTTTCAGACATAAGACATTTAAGACTACATTATCCAATGTCTTCCTCTTTGAAGGCAGCAAGGTATGATTTGGCTATTGTTTTCAAGGTTTGTGTACTTGGAGAAAATGGAAGGTCTGGTATGTTGTGTTGATGTCTGGACGATAGTTGTGTGAACAAGACCAAGGAGAAGTATTGAATGGTATCATCTGCATAGGATTATGTTGGTTAGAGTGATAGCAAGTGGCTTAATGTGCAGAAGCAAGAGTATGAGTGACATTACTAAACCTTAGGGTGCATTACAGTTGAAAGACTGTGGGCTGGAGAGAAAGAAAGCTTGATGGCACATAATGTATTTATATTGTCTAACAAAAAGCTTTGGATTTATGAAACATGGTGATGGGAGCTTAAAGGTGGTCACTTTAGTGAGATCGGCTTTATTAATGTTAAGGTTAGCAACATTGCATTCTCAACAGAGAAAGATCACTGGTATGTGACATAGTACAGCAATCTCTGGTAGGTCTAGCTTGACTAGAAACTATATTGGTGGTTACTGAGAATAGGGAGAAGAGAGAAGGAAAGATTCCAGCTGATGAAAACAGTTCTTCAACCTTTGAGATGTGTGAAGTGAGAGTGATGGCTTGGTTGTAGGTAGGGACCTCAGGTAGTTGGCTGTTCATTTTGGGAAGGGTACACTTCTTTTACTTAAAATATTTAAAAAAATTTTACTTATTTGTAATTATGTTTTGTTTTATTAAAGTTTTACTAAATTCATTAAATCCCCAAAACAGACCAGGTGATAGATAATTCATATTATAATTGTGAATAATTTGGGTATATTTACTTTATTCAGTCAGTCTGTTTAATTATACATTATTTGCTGTTGTTATTTCACCACTATGAACTTAGTTTTCATATTGTCTTGTAGTAATATCAGATGTGATAAAGATGTAACAATTAACCCTGTCATGCCGTGTTTCTGCTCTGGCAGGAATAGGTTAAATGTCATTTCTGCTGGATTCTCAATAAAACGGTAATGAACAACACACGTAGAAAAAGAAGATGCAGCTGATTCTGTTCATTAGTTTGTCTGCAATCGTTACTCTTGAGCTGTATATGCAACTATTTATTTTATTTTTTGCTCAGGAGCTCAGATGGAGGGTAAAGTTAGACCCAGGGGCCCAGGTCTGAGAGGGTTAAGTTAGCAAATACAGTGGTTAATTTTAAAACCAATATCACCCATACTAGTTTATATTAATCATCAGAGTGTGATCTCAGCAAAATAGTGTTTACTGACCGATGTTGATAAGACTGGAAAATGTTGGCCTCACAAAACAAAAATGATGTGAAGCCTAGTGAGATGTGTCCAAAGTTTGCATAATTTTATGTAAATGTTTGTGGAGCTTAGGTTACAATAAAACATTGTCCTTGAATATTGGCTTCAAATTTTGACACAAGGCCAGCAAGTTTGGAGGAGGGGGTAAATCGATTACATCGACACCCCCAGTGCTCAACTGGTACTTATTTTATCAACCCCGAAAGAATGAAAAGTAAAGTCGACGGTGGCAGAATTTGAACTCAGAATGTAAAGACAGATGAAATGCCGCTAAGCATTTTGTCTGGCATGCTAACCATTCTGCCAAGCTCGCTGCCTTAAAGTGTCCATGAATATTAGTAAGGTTAGATGTTCAGAAAATACATAAGAAGTTCATCATCATCATTTAACGTCTGTTTTCCATGCTGGCATGGGTTAGACGGTTTGACTGGAAACTGGCAAGCTGGGGA
>JAOPUL010002510.1:42172601-42182961 GCA_027564515.1 Octopus rubescens
GTAGTAGTAGTAGTAGTAATAGGCAGCATGCAAAAGCAGTGTTGTGCGTAAACAAATATTGAGATCACTACAGATATGTTTGGGACATATTTGATCTGTACAAAAGCCATATTCACTGCTCTTTGCTGTTGAGAAGAATTCTTGTTTTAAGCAATAGGTGTTAAAGAACACCAACTGTCATTTCAAGGTGTCTTCTCTTGGCAGAGTGATGAATGCATTTCTAGCTTCTTGGCTATTATCAACACTGTGTACCACAAGGGAGACAACCACATGTAATCGGCTCATGATTTGATAGTGATTTACTATAAAGAAATAAAAGTTTCCAAAGTCATTTCAAGGTTGGCTCTCTTGTGGTTGCCTTTTCCTTGGATAAACATTGGTAGCATGGAGTGGGGAGGCTTGCATGTATGGGTAACCCCCTTGTCTTCCTCAAAAAAACCTTGGTTGCAGATTCATAGTCCCCATTGACTGAGGAAGGCCCTACTTAACTTATTCCAGGGTAGACAACAATAAAAGCCATTGTTTTATTTGTTGTTGTTGTTGTTGTTGGTAGTGGTGGTCTCTTGAGTTTGAGAAAGACAATTCTGCAATTTCTTGCTGAACAACCTGCACAAATGATTGGTTTATAGTGATCATGTGCTGTACACAAGCTCACTCTCATTGTCAAATCAACATTGCCTGTACAGATGCACAGTGTACCACATGTCAGGTGTCGAAGTGATTCTGGAACAATGTGAAATGCAGTTTTTTGTTGAAGAACACAACATACTGCCTGGTCCAAAAATCGAAACCACAATCTTGCAATTATGGGTGCAACACCCTAACCTTGTAATTATTCAATATTATTACTATTATGCCTGTGTTTTCTCATCTGATTTTCACAGTGTCTTGATAAAGAATATAGTAAATCTTATAAAACAAAAGAAAATTCTGAGGTTATATAAAATATAGCATATAATAAATCAGTATTATAACAGCTTTGTTATAAATGAAATCCATATCCTCCATTTTATGGCTGTGTGGATAAAAAAATTAGCTTTGCAGTCATGTGATTATTGGATCCATCCCACTATATGGCACCTGGGCAAAATGTCTTCTGCTATCATTGCCTTGGGGTGACCAATACTGTGTGAAAACCCAACACACACACACACACATTCTCTCATGCATGCACACACACACAAACAAATATATGTGTATTTGAGTTAGTGTCTGTTTCTGTGTTTATGTCTACACTGGTCAAAACCCAATGTTGTTTATGCTGTGTTCCTTTATGTCCTCTAATTTAAACACATCAACAAATAGATAATAAAAACAAGTAGAAGACTGAATTAAGTCCTGGGGTTGATATACTGGACTAAATATTTGCAGGCTCTGACTGCACATCTAGCCTGACTGCACATCTAACTTGACTGCACATCAATCACAGAAACCAGTAAAGGAAAACATAAAGAATCCTATTCATTTAAAATTTTACGATTGTCTTTTATGTATTTATTTATTTATTTTTAATAAGACAAATACACTATCTTATTAGTTCTAGCAATCTAATCCTTTTTTCTGAAGAACACAAGAATACATGGGGTCAAGGGTTTTTTTGCTATTTTAACATCTGTTTTTCTGGAAGATGTACACCCCTTTCAAATCAGTTTCTTTGGCCTGGTTATATTTGCTTACAAGTGACAGCTGTGGTTTTTATTAAATCATCTCTACCTAGTTACAGTAAACTCCGAAGATCTTTGATATCATCGTCAATAAGAGAAATGAGCTTCTACGGAAAATAACATTATTTCATAACTCATTCTCTTGCATCATCACTCTAGAAGATATATAACACTCAAATCACAATTTTCTCATCTTTATTTCTCCAACATAGCTGTATACCCGAGTTAAGAATGTAATCTCTCTCTCTCTCTCTCTCTCTCTCTCTCTCTCTCTCTCTATCTCTATCTCTCTCTCTCTCTCTATATATATATATATATATATATATATATATATAAATCATGTTGTTATTGTGTTTTCTCCTCTTTTTTAAATGTTGTTGTGATGGCAACAATTTGTTTACATTATCACTATCAAGCTGCCCCTACTTTCAGCCCAGCAACTAATTTGTAAAAGAAATAATTGTATGGAAACTTTAAAAGTACTGTAAATAGTTTTATTCGTTCTTTTATTGTTGTTGATTTTGTTTTCTTGCTTTGAATTTGGCATTTTTTTCCCCCAACTATTTATGGTACTTCTAAAATGCTCTCTACAAACGTTTCCATTATATTTACATTAATATTGAACAGTGAGAATGAGCGCTAAACACCGCATTGGTAAGTAAATATTATTTGTGGGTTAATCAGGCTACCATTTGTTTCATATAAGAGATATACCTTTCAACATGAAACCAATTGTAGCCTCGTTAACCCACAAATAATATATATATATATTTGTGTGTGTGTGTGTATATATATATATATATATATATGTGTGTGTGTATATATATATATATATGTGTGTGTGTATATATATATATATGTGTGTGTGTATATATATATATATGTGTGTGTGTATATATATATATATGTTTGTATATATGTATATATATATGTGTGTGTGTATATATATATATATGTGTGTGTGTGTATATATATATATATGTTTGTGTATATGATTTTACCTGAATGCACATATGTTTTGTGAATTACATAGTCCCTTAATTTTTCTATTCATTACTGACAGGAAGTGGTTATTATATTTTCTAAACAGATATTAACAAGAAGGATAGGGAAAATATATTATTACACTGAGTTTAGTATAGTTAGCTCTGAGTGTATTGAAGGTGTACGCTAGTAAAACTATACACACACACATATATAGTTTTATGAGTACTGATGGATATATATACTAAATATAACGGTATAGACACAAGTAATTTTGTGGGTACTGACGTGGACAATAAACCAACCATTATCTTGTAAAGTGTCAGTTATTGTAAATCTATTGTTTCGGGTGGGTGAATTGGGACCAAAAACCACTTTTTCTCACCATGTGTTCCTCCTCTTCCACGACATTTTTGAGGTCTTTTATTTGTAGCTTGACATCACTAGAGAGAGTTGATCAATGTACGTTATTTTGGGTTGTCCTGCATGAAAATCCTCATGTATATATTTATAGTTGTTATTGTTGTAGTACCACCAATCCGTTGTCTATGTTGTTGTTTTAGCTCCACCAATTCCTCAACCAATTGGCGTCATGAACAATGGCTCAAGAGATTTGTCCCGAGATATACAGAAACTTCAACAACAACTACAAGATATTAAAGATCAGGTAAGCCATGTGTTGTGTGTCTATATCTATCTAGTTGTGTATGTTATGAATTATAATATCCTATCATTAATTACTTTCTATAATAGTAAATAATAGATAAGAAATAGGTATCTCTTTTTGTATTGAATACGAAAACAGAGGGATACCGACTCTACTTACTATAAAGCAACGTACCTTAATTGCTGAAAGACAGCGGTCGACAGACTAGATGGCGAACGGAAATATAGTTTGAATAAAAGCCTTCTTCAAATTGGTTTATATATATTATATATACATAATGTGGACTCTCCTGTTATCTATGACAGATGAGGGTTCTGCAGTTGCTGAATTCAGGGGGTTCTGGACAACTTACACAGGTGATTTGCTTATAGTGATCAAATGTTTTTGTTGCATCTTAGCTCTCTCCCTCCCTCCATCAAATCAACATTTCCTATACAGATGTTGAAGTGATCGCAGATCAATGTGAGATGGAGTGTTTTGTTCTCATGAACACAATGCACTGCCTAGATCGGTTACCAAAACCAAGATTGTGAGTGCAACACCCTGGCCACTAAGCTATGTGCCCTCAAATATATATAATTTGTTATACCAATCAAAGAATGACCATTAGTTTCACGTCTCTTCAGATTCAAAGTCGTATGGCCGGTTAAGAAACATTTATTTGCTGAGATTCGTTACATACAACTTTGAATCTGAAAAGACATCCATTGAGACGCGAAACCAATAGTCATTCTTTGATCAGTATTATGGATTTATTAAAGATATTTCTGCTCTAATATATTAAGAGTGTGCTTCTTCCTTGGATATATGATCCGCTGATATATATGTATATATAGCCAGTGCTCTCGATATGTTCTCAGAAATGCAGCTCTAAGTGAAACAGTGCTATATGCAGGGTGTTGGTTGTCATTCTAACACATCATAGAGATATGACCTTTATAGGCTATTTTTCAGTGATATAAAGACAAATGGTCAACCCAAAGACTATTTAAAATTTTGTGATGTTACTTATTACGATAGGAAGTTATGATGAAATCCTCCATTAAAGTCCGTTTTCCATGCTGGCAAGCTGCACCAGGTTCCAGTCTGATGTGGTTTGGTTTCTACAGCTGGATGCCCTTCCTCATGCCAACCACTTTACAGTATGTGCTGGGTACTTTTAACATACCACTGGCGCTAGTGCTTTTACGTGGTACCAACACACAGACGAGACATATAGACTAGGGGCAGCCTGACATAAAGACCGGGGACAGACGGTCATTGAAATTATTAAATAAATTACACTAATCACAAGTACATAGATCTCTTCACTATTAATTCAGGTGAACTGCAGCTGTGTATATTACAACAGAAGTTGCTGTCTGGGACGAGTCATGGTTGTTGTTCCCTAGTTCATTTTCCAAGAATGCATCTGTTTTCTGAGTCTTCTCTCTGGAGCAATTCATGCTTCTCACCACAACTTCTTTCAAACTCTATTCATACAGGTCTTGGGTTAATTTGTTCCAGACTGCTTTTATATTACTTATGCCTTCTTCAAGATATGGTAGTTTTTCTAAAAGTCCAAGAATCAGCCCTTTTAATTCAAAGCTATCTCTGCAGCTTGAATGACCCCTCTTCTTTACTACAAACCCTGCAAAACACAATCAGTTTTAAGGACTTTGCTGAGTAAGCATCATGCAAAGCCCCCACAGCCGTCTTGGTCATTTGCAAGTTACTGCTCTTCCCAGGAGATTATATGTTCTGCTATGATTTGTTGCATTGCTTGGTTGATATAATAATGTAGTGTTATAGCAATCAGTGCTCAACAGGGTATCTACAGTAGTATATAAGTTATAAAGAAATGCAGTGGTTGTGATGTTGTAAGTACAGGATCATCTGATCAAAAATCACTATGGTTAATAGGAAGAAGCAGACAGATGGCTTCATTTCCCTTGGCATGCCCACTCATTACACCAATGATCTTTGTGTAATGTAAACCCAATTTCTATTAACACATTAATTGTGCAGGCTTTGCCAAAAGTTTAAGAAGTTTACTTACTACCCACATGGTTTCAAGGCTCAACCTTGGGCAGATGCCAGCCATTGCCCTAAGCTGACCAAAGCCTTGTGAGTGGATTTGGTAGACGGAAACTGAAAGGAGTCCATCACATATGTATTACTGTCTCCTTGTCTTGACATCACCTGATAGTTGTAAATGAGCATCACAGCCATTCTAACAGGTGTCCTTTGTTTCCTCCATTCTACAATGAAAACATTTCTGGCTGTGGGAAAATGTTACATTACTTGGAAACAGGAAGGGCATCCAACCATTGAAAAGCTGCCTCGACAGCTTATTAGGAAATTAGACGTTAAAACAACGATGATATTGTGGTGAGCTCCCTAGACAAGGGACATTACTCACCTCATTTTCAAGCTTCAAAGTCAAAGCTGCCACCAAACATGAGTTCTTTTCCCTTATTTTTGGTTAATGGAAATCATATAAAGAATATTCTTGATGTAGTGAGCTACAAGACCTATTGTATCTACCACTTCTCTGATATTTACATCTCCAACCAAAGATACCAGTAATATATTGCATCTAATTCAATGAAATTATATCTTCTTGAAACCATTTAAACTAATTTGTTCTGCAAACTTTTTGTCAGGAGAATCTAACATTGCCAGTCTTAGTTCTAAATTTTCTTATTGTTTTGCTATTTCAGACTTGCTGTCCAGTGTGTATGGATCGACTAAAGAACATGATCTTCCTTTGTGGTCATGGAACCTGCCAGATGTGTGGTGACCGTATGGCAGAGTGTCCAATATGTCGCAAGGCCGTCGAGAAAAGAATCCTTCTCTATTGATTTGCTTCAAAACGATATTATGTCGGGGCTCCCCTGTAGGAGAAGGATGCGAAGGGAGAATGCAAACGGGATTTAACAACAAAAGTAGGGGAGGCTTGGTTACAACTTGCTATTCAAGATGTTTTGCTGCATAATCTATTAGATTTTATATCTTTCACCCTCTGAACCCTCTCCTGCTTCTAAATGTTGTTCTTGCAACAGTCTGTCCAGCTTTGATTTTCTTATTTAATATTTCACTCTTGATCTTTGCAACAATTGTCATGGTGATTTAGTCTGATTCTCATCTATTTTACAGTTTCCTTGAGTGCATCCCCTTCTCTTTTTAGTGTTGATACTGACCAGTCAGCTAAAACTGCCCACGTGTGTACCTTTTTAGTCTTGATACTGTCCACACATGTGTACCCCTAGTCTTGAAACTGTCCACATGTACTTTGAACCCAGCACCTTTGCCAAAAAAACACACACAAAAAAAAAAAAAACCTTTCAAATATCTGCTATGATTTCCCCCACTTTTAAGAATCAGATCGTGTTCTTCAGTTTTTATTTGAAAAAAAAAAAAAAAGGATTTTCAATTTTTGTCTGTAACCCCCCCACCTCCTCTAATTCTTTTCGGTAAAGCATAAACGCCTGAACTTCCATGTTTCTCTTATAAATAAGTTTGGCTTCAATGGCATCTATGGTTGTTCTGTTCTTGTTACATTTGATAAATATTCCTAAAAATAATGAAACTCCTAAAAGAAAACCTTTTATTCAGAATCCAATAATCAACAATGTCAAGATTATTCCATCCCCTGTCACAGACTCTAGAATTCATTATTCTAAGTCACACAGGATCAAATCATGTCCATAATTTTAAATATATCCTAAAATTTATTGAACAAACTATTAAATTAAAACAATGACAAACTTTTAAATATAGATTTTTATGTTTTAGTCCCAAATATAACTTAGTTGTATAATTGTCTTCCATTTGTATTCCTGGAATAGAAACATACAACTACTAATTAATAAGCTTTGTCTCTTTCTGAAAAAAATTGTAGTTTAGATGTTTCAGGCTAATTATGTAGAGATAGGTTCTTCAAGAACTCTCTACTTTTCATTTTCTGTTTCACTTCATTTCATGTTAATACCTGTAAGAAAAGCATGAATCTCACACAATATCATTCTCATGTTTATAGAGATTAGTTACGTTGGAAGATAAGAACTTATCTTAGCAATTTATATTATGGAAGTGCGTGTGTGTGTGAGAGAGAGAACTCCTATCACCATTTCTATCTCTCCTTAACAATACTCACATTATATTTGAGCGATGGTAATCTATAACGAAATATAGATCCTATAATTCTACATACAACCTTCTGTAACCCCCACACCCATTACACTGGAAGGTTGCAAAGCAGCAGATCCCAAAAAATATTAAAAAATACTTCATTACAATAAATATCAATTTTAGATTTCAAAAAAGTTTGTTTTTTTCACATTTCCCTTTCTGTTGAAAATGGACCCCTCCCTCCACATTACTTTAAAAAAAAAAGGAGTCACTGTGAATGAAATGCTTCATTAAAGCTGTTGTAATTCAACCCAGGATAAAAGATGAAACGCACCAGCAAAACAAGAGAGATGGAATAATAAGAGACACGGATGGTGGCTTACATAGTTTAATGTCACAATAGCATAGTGATCAGTTTGTATGCCTCAATCTTCCACCACATGATACCTTAAACAGAGCACAACAAGGGCCTGTCTTCAGCAGAATTTCACACATCCATTCTTCATGCATCCAAATGTGTAAAAATAGAACTTTAAAGTCTTTTTTTTTTTTTTTTGAATTCCTGAAAATGATTTTTATAATAAATTTTGGGGTTGGCTAATGTAGCCTTACTGAAATAGGGCCAGGCTTTGAGTGGGGGAGGCCAGGCTTCTGATTATATCTGTGAAATTCTGCAAACAAACATGAATACAATGATAAATTTTGCAGATGACAAATATCACAGCTTAAAATTTGGATAAAAATATAACATTGGCAATTTTACCAAAAATTCATAAATGTAAGCAATCTGTTTCCGAATTTATATTAAACCAAGGTCTTTGCTTGTATTTTTTCTATAGAGTAGAGAAAGGAGAGGTATTAATGATAATTAGGGTGACATTAAAACCAAAGGAATGTTTGACTTAATAGAAATAATGACTGGGCTAAAGAATTCATTAAAGGCATATAGAATAAAGAAAGACATTGGCTACCAAACTCTGGTCAATATGAAAGGTAAAATAACCATAAGAACAGTAACCCTATTTAAACATGATGTGTAGAACTGATAAATGTATAGAGAAAAAGAAAGTAGAAGGAATACTGAAGCAAAGACCTTGGTGTGTGTTTAAACATTGTAGACCATCTTTGGGCAGTTAAAAGATGCATAATGTGGACACATTCACTTCAACTAATGAGACTTGTTTAAAATTAAATAGTCCGACCAATTCTCAATGAATTTTTTAAACCTCAGAGGGAAAGATAGATATATATGGTAAATAGAAACTGAAATATGGAAGTTGATAGATTTTCTAAAATAATTTTCATTGAAACAATACATTTTGTCTGAAATAGTCAAAGAAATCTGTGTGAACATCTTACATCAATTACCAACCAAAAATAATCTTTGGACTTCAAAAAGAGTCAAGTATTCACAAATTAGTGCTAAATACTGCACTGACAAGCAGTTTTTAATCTTCCCAAATGTTGAACAATTTCTCCACAGGAGAATCAAGTTGCTACAGATATTTGTCATCGGCCTGCTGAGATAAAATTATACACAATATATACGGCCAAAGTCACAGTTAGGATAGAGGGGGGGAGGGGAAATTATTGATGTATATATATTTTAAAAAATATTAGTGCAAAGTATGAAGATTTCACCCCTTCATGAAGCTAATAATTGTAGAGAAACAGTGAGGCAGCCAGAGTTTCAGTTTTATGTACAGTAAATAATGTAGTGCCATTGGATGTGTGTTACAAATATTCTGAAGTTGACATTACACTTAAGTTCACAGCTGCAATAAAAATGCTGTTAATATTTTGTACAATTGTTCGACCTTAAGATTTTACAAATAGTGTTGTCTACAAGAGAGCAAAGAGGAAGTTTCAGTAGCTAGGCACACCAGGAAGCTAGGTCACTTTAGAGTTCTGTTCAGTTTATCTAAATGTCAGCAGAAACGACATCAGTTTTAGCTTGACAGAGATGGCAACTGCTTTAATTGAACAGATACACCAATCATGCACAGAAATTATATGACTTGGCCATAGATATATAAAGCATAGTATGAAGCTAAATATTTAGAGGGTTTTTTTTTTTTGTTTTTTTTAAAATCTACATGGGAGAGGGGACTAAAATAATAGGAATCAAATAAAAAGCCTCAAATTTCAGTTGTCATTTTTAGCAAAAGTTAGAAGAGGAACAGCGACAAAGTGGAAACAGAAGTTTAGAGTTGACCAGAAATAACCAGAATTGTTTAATAAAAGTTAGTATTTGAGTGGAAATGAAATATTCTTCCTTGAAGCACATTAAACCTCCACATTGGAGAAGTTCGATAAGTGGCTGAATAGTTTTAGTTTAATTATTACTGATGATGAACATTGCAGTGATGTAGTTTCTATATTACACTGAATACTAGCTGTAGATATACTATAATCAGGGAATTTAGTCTAGCATGAAATCTAAACAAGAAACAACTTGAGGAGGCAGAACTAATGAAATTAAACTACCAACTTTTTTAAACTGGTTTTTATAAGGATCATAGATGGTCTAGAGCTGAATGGTTAGAAATAGCCACACAAACATATATGTGTGTGTGTATATATATATATATGCAATAACCTTACATTGTGTGTAACATGCAGACACCCTCCACCCAACAAAATATGCAGCTAGTTGGTGAGTTGAAATTGGAAAGCAGAAGCCAAAGCATGGTTGAAAATGAAACGAGAATTTAGAAGCTTTCTGCAAACACTTTACAGATCAACATAAAGATGTTTACAGCAAAATATTTGATAGTAAAATGTTAAAAAAAGAAAAAGAAAGAGACTATTTGTGTATCATCATCAGCCATCTGTTTTTCCATGCTAACATGTATTGGGTTGGCAACTAAGTTTCCACCGTTTTTTTTTTACTTCTGAACATTAAAAAAACGGTGGGAACTTAGTTGCCAAC
>JAOPUL010002510.1:42198008-42210670 GCA_027564515.1 Octopus rubescens
AGCTTGCCAGTTTCCAGTCAAACCGTCTAACCCATGCCAACATGGAAAACAGACGTTAAAATGATGATGATGATGATGATGATAAACACATACATATATACATTACATACATGCATGCACACACATACTTTTTTATCCTTTACTTGTTTAAGTTATTAGACTGAGGCCATCCTGGGGCACCACCTTGAAGAAACCGGTCAAATGAATCGACCCCAGTACTTTTTTTTAAAGCTTGGTACTTATTCTATCGGTCTCTTTTGCCAAACTGCTAAGTTATAGGGATGTAGACCAACCAACACCGGTTGTCAAGCGGTGGGACAAACACAGACACATATGTATCATCATCATCATCATTTAGCGTCCATTTTCCATGCTTGCATGGGTTAGACGATTTGAGTGGAGACTGGCAAGCCAGAGGGCTGCACCAAACTCCAGTCTGTTTTGGCTTGGTTTCTATGGCTTGATGCCCTTCCTAACACCAACCACTCCAGAGAGTGTACCAGGTGCCTTTAACATGTCACCGGCACGAATGTTTTAACATGTCCCCGGTCCTGTAATTTATAAATATTTCTGAAACAGTTTATCAAAATTCCAATTTGGTATTGGCCGGACAGGTCTGCCACGTGGCATATCCCCATTCTTTTTGTCAGTGAAATTCAACATTCTGCACTTCACCCTTGGATTAAATCCATTTTCCTCCACTCCAGCTCATAGCTATTCACTACAAGCTGAGATACTACAAACAGTATACTATTGTTATGCAACTGTAGATGGTTAGAAATACTAACATATTCCTAACCAACATAGCAGAGGAAAGTGGAAGGAAATGAGTGTCCAACTGTAAGACAAACGAGTTATATGCAAACTAATGTCTCAGGGATTTAAACTAATCTATGAAAAAAAAAAAAATAATAATAATAATAATGGAAATTTTACTCACTTGAAGATGGTGGTGCAGGTGGTGCATTAGGGTTGGCAGTTTGACAGGCAACACAGACTCTGTCTGATTCTTTGTTCTGTAACATACACACACCACATTCCCAAGAATCAGATGTCAGGAACTTGGCCATTAATGGATCAACTGTGAAATAAAATTACAATTTTTAGTTAACATTTAGATTTAGACCATAGCAGTTGAGATGCGATCAGTACATCTCCCATCTTCTCCTGCTACCTACAGCACAGGTTATATTTACAAGAGAACATGAAGAGATAGAGAGAGAAAAGCCCTGCGTTAATAACAAGACATTTTACAAACTGTCAGTCGAGAGAAGAGTTCTCACATGTAACTGTATGTAGTATAAAATCAGTTTACAATAAAATTAATTAAAATAAACCAACCTTTGCCAGATGAAGTTGGGACGACAGTAGAAGTAGTAGCAGAGAGTGTTGGTTTACAACCAGGTTTGGGTGTTTCACAAGCAACACACTTAGTAGCTTCTGCTTTATTCTGAAGCATACAAGTATCACAATCCCACGAACCGGATGATGGCAGAAATTTTGCCATCAAACTATCAGGTTGTGAAGATAGACCAGCTGAAATAGAAAAACATACAGAGAATATTTAAATACAAAAATCTATTGTGGAATGGGTCTTGATATTCAACGTAACATCACAACACTAAAACTTTTCAGAAATACTGGATAAAACTATAACACCTTTTGGTTGTGATGCTGATGGCTTTAATGTTCCACAAGCCACACATTTTGTAGTTTCTGGTTTGTTTTGAAGCATACATGTTTCACAATCCCATGAGTCAGATGAACTGATGAACTTTGCCATCAGACTGTCAGTCACAATGCCAGATGTAGTTGCTGGAGCTGAAGAGACAATTACAGAAAGAAGAAAAAAAAGGATGAATAACTAATTTAATAAATTAGAGCCTTAATTGTAGTAATGGGTGCCACGTAAAAAGCATGCAGTACACTTTAACATGGTTGGCATTAGGAAGGGCATCCTGCTGTAGAAACCGTGCCAAAACAGACAATGGAACCTGGTGTGGCCCCCGGCCTTACCAACCCATGCCAGCAAGGAAAACGGATGTTAAATGATGATGATGATTTTAAATAAAGATTCAGTGAAAAACTTACAAAACAATAATATAATTATTATTTTTTCTATTTTATAGATGAAAAATATTTTCATTTCCATAATACTTCAATCAATATTGATCTCTGATCATGATTAGATTTCATATGTGGATGTGTACATTGTATTGGTCTAAATTCAAACATGGAAGCATTATCTCTATGAAGCTCTTATACACCGGACCATCAATGTATATATAATTAATGTTATGACTGCCTGCACTAAAAGATGAACTAAAAATAAAGCATTAATTGTACATATGTCAGTGGTCTAGTGGATAAGAACTTTACTACTTAGTTTAGAGATAAAGGTTCCTAGTTCTAATCCAGCCTGGTAATATGTAGACATATACAAATAAGATACCTGAGATCAAACTGATTAAAATGTAGTGTAGATGGTAAAATTGAAGCCATTTTTCATCTCAAAAGATAATAGTTTAAAAAATTAGAATTTCATATTAACAATAATTTAGTTCTAAACCATTTCCCAGCTACTCTTAACAGTACTAGGTTTCTAGATATTAAGACTATTAGCAATGAAAAATGTCTTACAAAAGAATCTGTAACAATATTAAAAGATTTCAAACTAGAATGACACTGCTTTAGATTAATGTTTCAAAAACTAAACAAACCTTTAGTTGAAGCTGCAGATGGTTTTGGTGTCTCACAAGCTGCACACTTTTTGACTTCAGCCTTATTCTGGAGCATACAAGTATCACATTCCCATGCGTCAGGTATTATAAACTTGGCCATCAAAGGTAAAACTTGTGCTTTGGAAGTTTCTGGAAGTATGAACAAATCAGGAACAAAATAAACCTTTTGCCTCATTGACAAAGTGGCAAAATTTAAGTATATCAGTGTGTGTAGTGTGTATGTATATTATATATATATATATATATATATACGCACACACTCAAATATAATGCAACCACTATATGTATAAAACATAGATCATGGTTGTGTGAGTGTAAAACGAACACAAGATATGTATACAATGAAGGTCTGAAAGAATTCCATAAAAATGAAAAAAAAAGTTGTGCTTAAAAACTTACAATGAAGTTGATTAGTGATGTATGGAAACCATAGTTGGCCAGGCTAGATATATTTGTAAATTGTGATTGAACCTTTTTGGTACCAAACCACCTGAGACTGCCTTTGGTTATTATATGATACAAACTTGCTTTTTTAAAGTGTTCTAAATTAAAACCACCCATCAAAATTCCATGTTAATTTATGTTCCAAAGATAAATTCTTTATTTTCAAAATTTATTGAAACAAAGGTAGTGTATTCCAATAGAAATATGACATCAAAATTGTTAAGGGTGTGTAGAAGTGGAAAGATACCCAGACTTTTCTGGTGGTTTTGGACAGGTGAAAACAATTACATTTATGAATATTGATTAGAGAAAATAGAATTGGAGACCCTACCAGATGGATGACTCGTACAACTAGAGTTTGACTAGTTAATGTAAGGTGAAGTGATGATAATAGCATGATCAGGCACCCAAAGACATGTTGACAACAGCTCAATGCAACAATACCAAACTCATGGACATTCCAGGTCCAATCACATATAGTTGGAGTAGCTGTACTAGTAATGTAATGTCAACTTATTTCTTTCATTACCAAAAACACACTTATATTATAAAAGAACCCAGATTTACCTATTTATATTTAGAGCAAAGTATTGATGCAATCCAAGTTATTATATTAGTGATAACTTGTTATTTCACGAGCTAAATAATTGTTTACCATCCAATATTGTTATAGAGCAAATTTTGTAATCTTAGAATCTTTTAACCTAGTTTTTGGCACCCTTGAATTATCTTTTATTTATTACTGTAATGTTCTATCCTTTTAAAAAATTACTCAACTTTCAGGTTTATAACATATCAAATTAAAAGAAATGCAACAAACACAGCACATGATAGGCCCAGAAACGAATGTTTCAATTCCCAATAGTGAAGGCAAGAATGAATTGACTCCAGAAAGAGAAAGTAAAACTAGAAATTTTTTTTTCCCCCTCCAAATTTTCCAGAGGGCCAAACCCAATCATCTTTAAGACTCAAAATTCACTATCTTGATGTCCACAACTATCAATCATTCGGAATTAGCACCTTTAGTGCTATGCCCAATTCGGGGACCTACTTCTTTTACAGTGAGTTGTTTCTTGGGGATTCCACTTGAAAAGGTTCTGATAATTATTTGCCTTACTAATGAAACAATTTGAAGGCGGGGGAGGGGTTTTTTGCTATGCTAATGGAAGTACATATGCATGTGTGTAAGAGAGAGAGAGAGAGAGATTAAAAACAGACACGTGCTGGTGACACATTAAGGGCACCCGGTACACTCTGTGGAGTGGTTGGTGTTAGGAGGGCATCCAGTCGTAGAAACCAATCCAAAATGGACAGGAGTCTGGTGCAGCTCTCTGGCTTGCCAGTTTCCAGTCAAATCGTCTAACCCATGCCAGACGCTAAATGATGAGATAGATAGATATAGAGATAAAGAGAGCATATTACCTTTTTTCTGACCACCAAGCACATCCATTACACTTCCAGTCTTCAAAGTGGAAGCAATTTGAACTCCTCCAATGCTGCTGCTGCTGCTAACAATGCTGTTATCAACTGGTTTACTGCCACTTAATATATCCATCACACTGCCAGATGTTTTCAGTGTAGAAGCTATATCAATATATATAAATAAAACATCACATGTATTAGAATTTAGAGAGACACAAGGGAAACATTACACACATCTACATACAAGTACACAAAGTCCAAAATGAAGGATTAATAAATAAATTTAAAAAAAAAAAAATTTTTTTAACCAAAAAAAACCCACCTGGTTTTTCTTCAAAGAATGAAGATGCTTTTGGTTTAGGCAAAGTTGATGAAGGACTGAACTGGAACGCCTGTTTTGCAGAGTCTACAGTCACCTTGTCAGGAGTACTGAACTTAAAGTCCTGGAATAAATAAATAAAAATCAATACTGAAAACAACATGACTCCCATTTATGATGTTAAAAGCCTTTCAGATTCAGAGTTGAAGGGGTTTAAAGTTTGTGTGTTTACATATATAGTATCATCTACTACACAGCAGTATTAGTTGGTATGGAGTGATGCGAAAGTTTAACACACTTCAGGTTTACAATTAGAATAGATCTTGCAATTTACCCCTGAACCAACAAACCTATGATCAAAGTCACTCTAACTGTGACCATCTAGCCTTTTGGTATAGAGAATATCTAGGACTAGTTTATCTAATGTATTCTGCTTTTAAAACAAAGGGTATGGTTTGAGGGAGATTTGGCTGCTGTTCCTAGCAGGCCGACTGATCATGCAGGGGATCCTTCATTGGTTAGTTAGAACAGTTATATAAAGACGATGTCATTACACTGTACGACCAGAAATGATGGACTATAACAGAGGCAACTATTAAAATAGTTATGCAAAGATGGCCATGCTGAAGCATGGTCAATGACAGAAAGAAGGATAAAAAAAGTACAATAATAATGGTCACTGTTGAGTATCACCAAGGCAAGGCCTGTGAAAAGGGTTAACATGCTGATAAGGTTTACAGTTAGAGTAGTTTCACATATATATAAGTTACATACAGCAGTAATAACCTGTACCTAATACAGCCATTAGCTGTGAAAGAATATGCTGACAACAGGGTTTAAAATTACAAATAACCACTAAGGAATAATCCCAGTGGTTATTGACTATAAAAGGTTGGACAGTTCACATTACTCCGTAAGGAGCATAGGGCTGGTTTCCCGCTTTCTGTGGCGTATATATTCCTCCCTGGATGGGATGCCGGCCCGTCGCAGTTTTACTCATTTTTACCAGCTGAGTGGACTGGAGCAACATGAAATGAAGTGTTTTGCTTAAGAACACAACGCATTGCCCAGTCCAGGAATTGAAACCACACATTTTCAATCATGGGTTCAACACCCTAACCACTAAGCCATGCACCTCAACATTGACTATGAAACGGGTGAGTGCAAATTAAATGCTTCTATTTTAAATAACAAAAAAAAGAAAAAGAAAAAAAAAGCAACTTACTGAAACTGAAGGTGATGCTTCAGATACCAAGTCTGTAGCTGGTAGTGTTGTTTGTATGGGACTAGAGAATTTAAAATCTGATTCTGATGTAGTGAAGCCAGTGCTGGCACTGAAACTAGTGCTAGCACCGAAGCTTGGAGTTGCTGCTGTAATTGATGATGTTGCAGTTCCGCTATTAAACTTGTCAGTAGAAGTAGTAAAAGGTGTGAAAGTGGATCTTACAGATTGATTAGAAAAACTGCCCAAAGAGAATTTGGGCATATCCTTGACGGGCAGGACAAAGTCTGTCTTCAGTTGTACTGGCTCCTTTGTGTAAGAGATAGACAGATAGACAATTAGTGAGAGGAACAGGGTAAGAGAAAGAAACCAACAAACACTTGATTTTGTTGAGAAGAATAAATATAATATATCCCTTTAGTATTCAGATTATTCTGTCAAATGTAATGCTTATTTATTCATCTGGTTTTAAATTAATCATGCACTACCTTGTAGTTTAGAGATTTCAATGATGTGATTGCTTAGGTTTAGAATGGACATTGTAGGATTGAGGTGAGAGGCTGGATCTGACCAGTTTCAATATAAAACAGGTTAAATATTTTGGCCGGATGTGGCCGGTTTGAATGCTAAAGGGATATAGTAGATTTCCATTACATTTTTTGTAAAAGGTCTCACATCACACATTAAATCAGACAATTTCACCTAACTAATTAGATATAAGGAAAGAGTATGTCATATAAAAATACCACAAACTAACACCACTAATACATCAAACAGCAAAACAAGAAAACAAACAGAATGTGTGATTTGAGCTTGTCATTACCTCAGTTTCATCTTCTAAATCTTTCATTGAATTTCCTCTCGTAGAATAACTTTTCTCTCTCTTCATCTTACCACTAATTGGAGGTCTCCCTAGAGAAAGTGAGGGTTCTGAAACACTTGCAGTTGTTGGTTGGGCTACCGGGAGTTTCGAAAAGAAACTGGATGTTGATGATGATGCTGTTGATATTGAAGCCGTTGCTGCTGCAGCTGCTACTGTTGCTGTTTTCTCACTGCAAGACAAGATGCTGGGTTGAACTACAACAAACTTTCAGATCACAAAATAAAACACAAAACATAAAATAAACGAGTACCACACAAACCAAATGGTTAAACTAGAGAATGGTAAGGTCAGGCAAGTCAATACCACTTCTATTGGAATGGCTAATTCCTCCAGCTGGAAACCAATATTAGTGATGTGGAAATAGAGACACACAGACATTTGATTTAAGTTTCCAAAGTTGAGTAAAAATCTCAGTGAAATGTTCAAGAACTGATTTCCTTAAATAGAGATGAGCAATGGTGTAATGTATGGAATCTGAAAGAAGAGGAATATATGACATGTGAACCCTCAACCAACTGGAATGAAAACAACCAGAATATAAATAGAATATATCTTTCACGCACACAGTCAAATTTTAGTCACTCGCGAGCACATCCAGGCTTCATCACTAATTCTGTTCTCTTACAAATTGAATACATTTATTTTATAGCAATAATGGTCCAGTTCTAAGCTACATTTTGAGATAAAATAATTGAAATTTGGTTCATTAGATAAAAAAGTTAGCTCAAAAATGGGAGAGTAAAGCAGAAAATTGACTTTGAATCAAAATATCTCAGTTATTTCAAAAGAAACGTATAAATTAGTTGGGTTTAAAAGGATGTGCTCATTGAGAAGAATCTTTTAGTAAAAACCTCATTAAAAAATATTACCTTTCTTTTTTTTATTTTTGTTGTTTGTTTAACCCCAGGTTAGTTCTGTCTGAGTGGACCTATGATGAAGGGTGTTGAAACTATGGAATCACATTATCAAATATATCCTTCCTTTTCTAAAGACATTAGGTGTAATTTGGCTGCTATATGTTGCTGGTTAAGCAACTGTGTTTTTTATCTATCTTTTAGTCAAGAGAAAAGAAGTTTCTGGACGTTCCTATGTGACAATCTGCTAAGGGTGACATGGTGGTGGAATAGCGATGCTAAAACGAGCCCAGAAAAAGGGGTTCACAATGATGGTGGTGAGCACCCGTGTCAATAGTCCGGTGCCGGTGGCACGTTAAAGCACCGAGCACACACTGTAAAGTGGTTGGCATTAGAAAGGGCATCCAACCATAGAAACCAAGCCACATCAAACTGAAACTCCCAGTTTGCCAGCATGGAAAATGGACGTTTTGATTTTTTTTTAGCAATAATGGCCCAGTTATAAGCTAGATTTTGAGATAAAATAATTGAAATTTGGTTCATTAGAAAAAAAGTTAGCTCAAAAATGGGAGAAAAAGTCGAAAAATTGACCTTGAATTAAAATAATAATTAATTATAATAATAGAAGTATTGCCTGGAAAAAAAGTGCACTAGAATGAAAAATGTGGGCACAGAATGCTAGAATATTCTTAAGTCCAAGCATGTAATTAAGCCTAGAAAAATACAGGATGAGAAGAAAAAAAAACATAAAATATTGCTGCTGATATTCCGTCCAACCCATGCTTGCATGGAAAAACGGACGTTAAAGGATGATGATGAAGTTAGAATTTAAAAAATAAAATGGTGTTAAATGCCCTATTATATTTTTTTATTTTTACATAAAGGTTTAAATTAAAATACTCAAGAAACTATTTATTTTCAATTTTAGTGAAAACGCTAATTCCTTGCAAATTTACACATATCACATAATAGCAATTTCAGCATGAAACCATAAGATTTTTTTTTTTAAAAGCTAGTCATTTCTACATTTTGCACTCAATGCTAAATGATGATGATAATAATCTACATGAGTTTTAATTTTATAATACAATATCTGTGATTTAACATTTTTGGATAATGAGTTTTGTTAAGAAAATAAAATTAACAAAATAATATAATACTAAAAAAAAACAATGTACAAAGCTTAGTACAAAGAAATTTTTAAATCAAAAATATTAACTTAAAAGCAAAATAATATAAGCACAAAATAGTGCGCACACACTTTGATGAACAATTTCAGAAATTTATTGAGGAAATTCTAACTTCAGCAGTAATATTTTAAGTTTTTTTCTCATCCTGTATTTTTCGAGGCTTAATTACATACCTGAACTTAAGAAAATTCTAGCAATCTGCGCCAGCATTTTTCATTCTAGTGTATATATATATATATATATATATATGACATGATCCCAGAAACAAGTGAACACACATGAAATGTGAATCCAGAAATAACTAATATATATAAATATGTGAAACCAAACAACTACAATATATATTAGGTATCACTATAGAACGCCATACAATGGAGAAAAGCAGTTTGAACATGCAAAAGTACACTTTTTGCTTCATCCTTTTCATGTCAATAAATATTTTCCATGGAAAAATATATATCATTTGAAAGTTCTGGATGTGACCTTTCTTTTCATAGTTTTAACTAAAATCTGGCAGTTATATATCAGTGTCAGGGTCTCTCAAACACCCTAATATTTCCATGCATTTACAAAGTTTAGCCATTTTTTTTGAGTGCTGAACGGTAGTCCTCATTCTAGTTCAATGTGCTGGAGCACTATAACTCGAGTTGTGTTGAAAATCATATGGTCATGAAGAGCACTGTTTTTGCTATATTTTATTATAATAATAATAAAAAAAAAATTTTTAAATCCATGAGGGTAGGTCAGAAAATCATAAGTTTTCACTTAGCATAAAGTCAATAAAGAGGGTGGTATACTGACACTAGTTGCAAAACTAATGTATTCGCACGCAGAGAAAGGTCAAATGGAACACAAATCTAAGGCTTCAAATATCAAGTTTGGGCCATAATTTCAATAAATAGACAAACTAATTACAAAGTAAACATATATTTCTACAAAAAATTTCACTAAATTGAGTTTAATAAATTTTCTAGAGCCGAAACTTAGCATGGAATCGTTTTGAGAATGTTGTTTATTCCCTCTCATTATTTTAAACAATGTATGGAGAGCTGCTAGGCAAACCTAGCAGATATTCTTGTACGTGTAAATTTCATTTTTCTTTGAGAAATATTAGTCAAATTTCGCCAATAAAAATGATATTGTGCAATAAATATAATTTTGTAAACTATTGAAGTCAGATGTGATTTTTTTTTTTCCTTTCTGATTCTGAATATAGTCGGGATAATTTTGTTAGCTTACATATTCATAAATTTTTGAAAATTGTTTTCCATAAAAAGCTTACCATGATGCAAAAAAATTTGGAAAAATCTCCATCAAAACGGAGAAAATCCAACTTACATGGGCGTCCTGATTCGAAACTCCGTCATTTATAATAGTCAATTAAAATTTTATTGAAATGGTGTCATATCCCAAAGCCTTAGGACTTATTTGGATCTATACCAATTACAAATGTGCAAAAACTCAAGTCCCTGTAGCTTGTACTTTTGGATTTAACTAGGTCCGAAAATACTGCAAAATTGACTGTTTGTGACAAAATAAGCTTTACATAAATATTCTTAAAAATTGGTAAAAAAACAAAATTTTCTTTCCAAGAACCTGAAAGGAAAAAAGGCAACTGCTAGACTATGGTCACTATTAATTTGTGTAATTTGAAGATCATTATCACCCCAGTTTCAAAGATATGACATCACAAATATGGCTATTCATTTAAACAAACTTGTTAACCACACAGCCATATCTTCACCATAGATGGTAATAGTATGTATAAGACACGTCAGCTACTTACACTGAGGCAGTCTGTGGAGTTGTCGCAAAGACTTTACTTAGTAGTTCTTCAGAAGTATCTTTACTGCTTACCTGAAAAATCAAAGTAAAAGTTAGTTCATCTGTATATATAAATTTTATAGAAATTGAAATACTTAGCATTTCCATTAACAACTCATTTGAAACTACCCATTTAAATAAGAATATCTATGCAAATTTCATGTTTATGGTAACATGTGACATCACTAGATAATCACTTGCTTTACAACATCCAACAGAGTTAAATGTGAAATTTGTATTCAAATTTTTTTTTAAAATTAATATTTTCTTTAAAGATTGTTTATATTAAATATATTATATTTTCTGAAAAAACAAAAAGGGATTCACAGGTTTTAAAAGAAAAGGTTGCAGGAGCAAACGAAAAATGCATCCCCCATAGCTGTTTGTTGTAGAATTGGATTATATCAATTTCTGATAGTGACAGCATGACAGCAGTAATTCCAACAATAAATTTATAGAAGAAACATTAGTGTAAATTTTAAAAAAAACATCTCTATGAAATTTTTCAGAAGAGACCAGTTCTAAACAATCTGATGATTTAAAAGGTCTCAACTATTTTTTTTTCCTGGTTGACATATTCTAGAAAATAACTGCAAAAACAAAGATGCATGAAAATAAAAAACAAGTTTGTAGTCTTATATTACTTGAAGAAAAAGTCATGCCTTTTTCTTAATATAAATATTAGAATAATTATTAGGAAGCTACTTAGGATTATAAACTGCTGGAGTGCAGATAAATATTTTGGCACCTAATATATTTCAAGTATAATCATTAGAATGGGTATTAGGAAGCTGCTTCAAATTATTAACAGAGTGCAGATGAACCCTTTGGCATCTGATTACGTTTCCAGTATAACTATGTGCTTTTTGAAACTGTGCCAGTACTTTCATTTGAGATACTAGCAGTGCACCAGTACATGAGGAACAACAATATGACCCTTTATTTAAAATAAGATCTCTCTCCAACTTCAACCTAAAAAGAGATTGTCTGCCGGTCACAATGGCTGGATACATTTCTGACAATATACATCAGGCAAACTCACAAAATGGGAGAATTTAAGTATGGAAGATTTGCAAGGCAAGTACTAGGTACTGCTGTAACTCTAATTTTTTTTATAGGAAAAATTTTTTTTAAAAAATAGTTATGCAATTCAGCATGGCCTAAGTACAATGTGGGGTGGAAATTATCACTTTCATGACAAAGACATATATTATTTCTTTGATTGACTTTTCAGTTGATTTAAACTTGTGGTGAATGCAGAAGCAGTTGCAGCACATATGCAAAATCGAAAAGGGTGCTGTTGGATATGGAAAAAAAAAAAAATGGTGAAGTAATCCAGTGGCAGAAAGGAAATTTGCCAGAATCCTCACAGAGACAAGGGGCAAATTAATTTTCTATCTCCTTGTGCTCAACCATGTGGATGAAAATGGTACATTGTTTGTAACCTTAAGTACAACAGCTACATGGTTAATGTGGATAAAATGAATCACAGGAGTTGTTACACACAGTAAGAAGTGGTGGTTGAGTAGTGCGATATTGTGATGGATTTTTTTTACCATTATACCAAATTACAAGGGACTTAAAGGCAATGTGATCACCTACAGTTCCAAGTGGATGTAGCAGTGCAGTTGAGTGCATCATCATCATCATTTAACGTCTGTTTTCCATGCTGGCATGGGTTAGACAGTTTGACTGGAAACTGGCAATCTGCACCAGACTCCAGTCTATTTTTGGCTTGGTTTCTACAGCTGGATGCCCTTCCT
>JAOPUL010002510.1:42662500-42676183 GCA_027564515.1 Octopus rubescens
ATACAGGTTTCATTGATATTCTAAAATTCTCACTCACTCCTTAGTAGCTAAGATCTATAAAAGATAAATATGGATTTCTTAAAATAGATCCAGCCAGTGTTTCACAAAAGAGAAGAAAAAAAATCTCAACAACATAATGATTAGCAGAGGATGATGATGATATAATATGGTCTGGCATCAGTTTTAATGTTTATTAAGAGAACGAGTGCTGGCTCTACCTTCATCTCGGCCTTGCTAGATTCTATTGATTTATTTTGGTGGGGCCATTTCTTATGACCCTCACTCTAATTAGCTAAATAAAATGATTGATAGAACCATTGAGGGCAAAAGAATAATACAAGAAGAATGTTACAATAGTTTAACAGTGAGTATTTTAACCAGCCATATTTCGCCCAAATCTACTACCTGTTTTATGTTCAAACCAGCCAGATCTGGCCTCTCATACCTACCCTACAATGTTACTCTCAAAATAAACAATCACATCATCAAAATCTTGAAGCTATGGATACCGCATGATTAATTCAAAACTGTGAATATATAAGCATAACATTTGACAGAGTAATCTGAATGCCAAAGGTTTAAAGAGTGGCAAATCGGCAGAGGTATTACAGTGAAGGACTAAATACCTTGTGATATTCATTCCAGCCCTCCCTGCTTTAAGTTTAAATCCTGATGAGGTTAAATTTGCCTGTTATCCTTTTTTGGGGAGGGTGATAAAGTAAAGGTATTAATCCAGTGGTTGGGAGGATTAGTGGATTTGTTGGAGTTTGCGGAAGTCGTTTTTGTTTTTTGCATAATTTATCCTAGTCAGTCAACTGGTGTCTTTGACTAAACTAGTTATAACACACAAGGTACCTTGGCTCTAGGGTGCCTTAACCATTCAGAAGGGTTGCAATGCAGACAATAGCACAGAATGAGACAGTAGAGGAGTATCCAGGAGTCATGACCTGGATGTGGCCTGGCCCCTTAGAGTGTCAGGAGTTAAGGGCCAAGACACTTGCATGATGGGGACTTCTCTGAAGATCTGCTGTTCAGCTTTCCCTAGAGTTTCTTATTACTTCTGGGTGGGAGACTGAATACAGAGTATGGTTGAACATGACCATCTGGTCTTTGGGTGGTGCTTGTGCCACGTAAAAAGCACCCAGTCCACTCTGTAAAGTGGTTGGGGTTAAGAAGGGCATCCAGCTATAGAAACCATGCCAAAGTAGACAGTGGAGCCTAGCACAGTCCTCTGACTCACCAGCTCCTGTCAAACCATCAAACCCATGCCAGCATGGAAGACAGATGTTAAATGATGATGATGAGAGCACTGAATAAAATATCTATTAATAAGTGCATGTTTGGCTGTGTGGTTAAGAAGCTTGCTTCTCAATCACATGATTCTGGGCTCAGCCCCACTGAGTCAATCAAGAGGATTTAGTAGATGGAAACTGAAAGAAGCCTGTCACATATATATGTGAGAGAGAGAGAGAGAGCTGGTGTCTCCTTTATCATGTGGTTGCTGTAAGGCTAGTGTCACCATTATACAGGTATTGTCCTTCATTACCAATCTCCCAGGAAAACATGTCCAGCCATGGGGATATATAACCTTATTTGGAAACATGCAGAGGTTGGTGACAGGAAGGGCATCCAATTGTAGAAAATCAACCTCAACAAAATTCTGTCCAACCTATGCAAGCATAGTGGACATTAAAATGGTGATGATGATGATTCAACTAAATCCCTTTACATCCACTCTTCACCCAATATATCAATGACCTACTTGACATCAAATCCTATAGCACCCACCCTTATGATACCCGGACAGTCAACTGACCTTTCTTCTCTCTTGACCTCAAAACCATGAAGGAAAAATCAAATATGGCAGCCAGATTATAGAAAAGTGATGTATATAACGCACATATACACATGAATAGACATACCACCCTTCATCCTTCCCCAACCTTTCTAGATGACATAAGCATCATCCACATAACATCCAGATACCCTATACTAAGCCTGTTCTACCCCCCCCCCATAAACAGAAACCTCAACAAAAAAAAAAGTCTTTTCTTCAATATTATGAAACATATCAAGGAAACGATCTTGTATCCTGTCTCCACTCTTAATTATGGACAACATGCAACTAAAACATTCAAAGTGATGGCAAATTCTTGGGTTCACAATCACTGAGGGTATCTCCTGCTGCTCTCACATTCTCAATATAGTAAGAGTTATATCACAAGGACTGATCTTTATCTTCAGCATCAGAAAATGCTTCAACTCGCAACAGTTGTTGTTTCTTTCCAAAGCCCAAGTGAAACCCTTAATGGAATACTGCTCTGAGATCTGGGGATGGTGCTGCTGCTGCTATACATAGGAAAATCATAGATTTAATCCCACCAAAAAGGCAATCCAACAGACTGCTTTAGTATCACCCACCAATATAGATATAGGTGTGGCTGTGTGGTAAGAGGTTTGCTTCCCAACCACATCGTTCCGGGTTCAGTCTCACTGCGTGGCACCTTGGGGAAGTGTCTTCTACTATAGCCTCGAGCCGACCAAAGCCTTGTGAATGGATTTGGTAGATGGAAATTGAAAGAAGTTGGTTGCATATGTGTGTGTGTGTATGCATGTTTTATACTCCCACCACTGCTCGACAATGGTGTTGGTGTGTTTACATCCCTGTAACATAGCAGTCTGGCAAAAGAGACCGATAGAATAAGTACCAGGCTTAAAAAAAAAAAAATACTGGGGTCGATTCATTCAACTAAAATTCTTTGAGGTGGTGCCCCAGCATGGCCACAGTTTAATGACTGAAACAAGTAAAAGAAAATAATGATACAAGATAATATATTTTAATCACTGGCCTCAGACTTGCTGTCTTCTCTTTCTGCATTTTTTACCACTAATACAGTAACATCTTATAGGAACTGGCTAGTTTACCCAAAACTGGCTAGTTTACCTAGGACTATCCTACTCATTTGTCTCCTCTATTCTTATCACCCATAGTGTTCAAACGTTATCCACTATGCCCATTTATTACTTTCTAAGGTTGACATTCTGGAATCCATTCCTTGCTAGTGTTTTACCTGCTGTCATCAATTTGCAGTTGTTCAAAAACATCAACCGTAATAATCTCAGAGGTCCTATAAAGATCATGGACACTGATGCCTTCCTCCAGATTTCATCATTAAAAAACAGTAAAAAACAAAAATATTTCAAATCTCACTGGAGCTGATGTTGCTTTTTAACCTTTAGAGGTTAATACATTGGTAACCAGTGAAATACTGGGTTGATTTAATTGACAACACCTCTTCCCACAAAATGTGTAGTCTTGAATATGTTAGAAGTCATTCTAAGAAGGATGGTGGTGGTTGGAGATAGAAGGATACTGCACAACTGTGCATGTTTATACATCAAGTAATGATGATTGTAGTAACGGCAATGATGATGACAGCTGTAATAGTGGCGATGACAGCTGTAATAGTGGTGATAGTAGGATTGTAATAGTGGCAATGCAATAGAGGTGATTGTGATAGTTGTAACAGTAATGGCAAAGATGATGGTGGAATTATTGTAGTAACAGTATCTTTTACGTGTTTCAGTCATTAGACTGCAGCCATGCTGGGGCACTGCCTTGAAGAATTTTTATTCGGATGAATTGACCCCAGCACATTTTTTAAGCCTGGTACTTATTCTATCGGTTCTTTTGCTGAACCGCTAGGTTATAGGGATGTAAATACACCAACACCAGTTGTCAAGTGGTGGTAGGGAACAAACACAGACATAAAGATACACACACACAGACATAAAGATACACACACACACACGTGTATGTACGATGGGCTTCTTTCAGTTTCCGTCTACTAAATCCACTCACAAGGGTTTGGTTGGCCTGGGACACTTGCCCAAGGTGCCATGCAATGGGACTGAACCCAGAACCATGTGGCTGAGAAGCAAGCTTCTTACCACACAGCCGTGCCTGTGCCTGTGCATAGGTTAAGTATCACAAACAACAGTTAATGTTCATTAGTGTTCTATTAAACAACTACCGTATATACATCAGTACAATGTGATCTGAAATATGTGACACCAACTTTTTGTAGCTAAAAGTCAGTAATATATTTTATCCTCTTATGTAATATGACTCTTGAGTACAGCTCTAGTTAATTATAATTTTTAAGAAACCAACATAATATTGCTGCAAATGTTAAAACACAAACACTAAAACCATCACGGTTCCTGGAATGGCTCAGTAACTTTTGTTTTAAAATTACTGAGTCAAGCCTTGCGCTACAAGTTATAAAAAGTTTAGTGTTCATAAAGTGAGTTTATTATTTTACAAGGGTCATCTGACCAAGATACTCTCATGGAATGTGACCAAATGAGGTTTATTTTTCAACATAATCCCCCTTGCTGTCCACACACTTCTTCCATCGGTGTTGCAGTGCTTGGATCCCATTGGTGAAGAAGCTTTCATCCTGTTGGTCAAAAAGTCATCAACAGCAGATATGATGTCATCATCACTGCGTTACTCATTCCCAGCCAAGTGTTTTTTCCTGTTGGGGAACAGATGATAGTTAGATGGGACCAAATCAGGAGAAAGCCACAGTCATGCACAGCAGCCACTGAAACCAATAACTTGTGTGCTGGAGCATTGTCATGATGTAACAAGACCCCATTCATCAGTTTTCCTGGGTGTAAAAAAAATATCTATCAAAGTCTAAGTCATCATCTGACTTCCAAAATAACTGCAGCCATTCTTCTTGATTTAGTTTATTAGTGTCCTATTCTATCATTTCATCCATATCATCATCTAAACTTGCATCCTGATCACTCCACACCAGGTTATCTTCCATTTCATCTAATATGTTATTGATGCCAATCTTATAAAAAGCTCTTTGAAACCATACATTCAGATAAAGCAGTCCAAGCTACTTTAAGCTGTGTGACAGAAAAAATAATGCTAGGCTGTTTGAGATTACCTCTTGCCATGGTTTTTTTTTCTCCACTTCATTAGAAGATATCCATAATCTCCAGTGCCTCTTAATCGAATCCTTAATAGTATGATCAGAATAACATCAAGGGGTTGAAGAACAATTGTTAAACCACATGGGATTACAATTTCACAAGTTTTTCATGTCTTTTATACCAGGTGTTTTCCTGGCTCAGTAAGATGAGTTCTAAATGGGTCCTGGCTGTGTGGTTAAGAAGAATGGTAGTGATGGTTTACAACACCATCACTACCAATCATCATAGTCCAGAAAACATAATACATCACAATATACATGTAGTGGAAATTCGAAACCGAATCCTTGGATACGTGGTCAGACATCACAAGCAAACCACAATATTTCACATGATCAGTCTATTAAGCAACCAATCTGCATCAAGCCATCATCTGATTCAATCTTCTTCTTGTGCCCTATAAAAGGCCACTTTGGCAGTAATTAATTGCAGAATGTTGAGGCAGCCGAATGACATGTGTCTCCATTCTTACTACACCAGACAGTTCAGACAAATGACCAAGAACCTCCGTCTCCACGAATATAACACAATTGTTTCCAGTTATATTGGGCAAATCACGTGTTGCCATATCAATAGCTTGCTGTAAACTCCAAGCAGTATCTCTCTCCCAGTATGTAATTATTGCTGTTGTTATCTGTAAAAGGCCAATGCACTTTGTCTTTATGTTTGATAATAACATTCTTCAGTTAAATGTTCACAGGGGTTGTTCATGCAGCCCAAGAACCATATTTTCATTCATTAACTCAACCAGTTACCACAGCAGCCAACAAAAACAAAACCCACATGACACATACAAAAGTTCCAAGTGGTCAGATAACTGGAAACATGAATAAAGCTAAACTAATAGTAGAAGTAAAAGAAATTAGATAACAGAAAAGAAAATCATAGTCATCTGTTAATGTGTATGTATACCATCAGCTAGTAAGGTAAACTCTTTTCCCTAATTACTCTTCACTCACTATCCATCCATCCATCGCAAAATATATTTACATCTTTATCTTAATAATTACAATTATGGCAGTGACTAGTTGACAATCTTTGTTAAAATAACTTCTAAATAGGATATTGGAACCAAAGATTGTCAGGTTCACTTTATCATCAAATCTTAATACAAGGTATTGTGTGCTTCTGTGCGTGCATATAACTATATATGTATGTGACAGCACAACAAAACAAAACCAAAGAACAAAGAAAGTGACAACAGACTTTATGGTTGTTGAGTCCAAGAAAGATGGTTCTGCAATTTCTTACTGAACAACCTGCACTGATGATTTGTTTAATGCTATCAAATGCTCGTGCCACACTTTAGCTCATTCCCTCCATCAAATCTACATTACTTGTGCAAAGTGCATGCTGTGCCACATGACAGATGTCGAAGTGAATGCAGAAAAATGTGAGACAAAGTGTTTTGCTTAAGAAAAACACAACACACTGCCCAGTACGGAAATCGAACCTACGATCTCACGAACGTGAGCAGGACAGGATTTAAACAATGGGGGGCCCCGAGGAACTTCAAGTTCGGAGGTCCCCTCATACACAAGAATTAAAATCGTGGAAAATTATTGGTGTCGGTCACGCTAAGAAATCTATGGTTACTTATCATAAAAGAGAATCCATTAAAAATTTTAAGAAATCAAGATATATTTGTATATTGAAAGAGAGCCTCTTCATGCAAGATTGCTGGGGCCTCCCTATATTGAGTGCTCCATATTCTTTGTAACAAGCCCCACTCCCCGACATCGAGGGTGGCCCGGGAAATCACCCCCCCCCCCATAAATCCGGCCCCGATCGTGAGTACATCCTAACCACTACGCCATATGGCCTCACTATAACCTGTGTGTGTGTGTGTGTGTGTAAGAGAGTAGGCGCAGAAGAAATAAAAATGCACATAGCAAGAAGAGAGAGAGAAAGTGTATGTGTAGGTATAATTAGTATGCGTGTTTGGATATAGTTTACATTTTATTTACAAATAATGCTAGTCTTCATTTAAAATGCTATCGCCTTTATTTCACTATTTAATTATTTCTCGTGTTTTTCTCGCCTTGTATTACTTCGTATAATTAGTCAAGTTTCTATTTCCGATCAATTGCCCGGCTTAAGTTAAAGTGTGTCGGCCATAAAATTTTACAATTATTACATTCGGAAATCAAAACATTTATTGAAAATATTTGAAGTGTAATATTAGCGAAGACGGATCTATTTACAGACATTTCTTACAATCTATCAAATATACACTGAAAACAGTTCTATAAAGTCCACGTATTTGGAAGGTTTACTTTTAAGTGAGTCTGCTGGTTATATTCCATTCTATTCTGGGCACGAAGGCCTGGAATTTTTTGGGGGAGGGGAGTAATCGATTTTATCGACCCAGTTCGTAACTGGTACTCACTTTATTGACCCCGGAAGGATAAACGGCAAAGTCGACCCAAGCTGGCAGAATCGTTAACACGCCGGCTAAAATGCTTAGCGGCATTTCTTCCGGCTTTTACGCTCTGAGTTCAGATTCCGCTGAGGTTGATTTTGCCTTTTCTCCTTTCGGAGTCGGTAAAATAAGTACCAGTTGAACTCTAGGATCGATGTAATTGACTAGTTCCCCCCTCGCCACACAAAATTTCAAGCATTGTGCCTATAGTAGAAAGACTATTAATAATATAATGGCCGAAGCAGTTGATGTGGTTAAATGGGCCATTTGGTAAGGGCACTCCTCTTTTCCACCTGCGGTAAAGAGATGACTCTTTTAGTAATTACTCCACCCCCTTTTTATTATAAAGCATTCTAATTCTTTTATCTTATTCTATTACTTGTAAGTACATCATGTAACACTACATGAATGTGTATATAGCCACAACCCCTACATAAATCATAATTTAGCACTCGAAATGAGGTCTAAATTTCACATCTGACATAGAGCCTATTGCCGCTTTGCACAGACCTGATTTTGATGTGTTGCTGTTTAACTGGGATTAGTTTTCAATAAAAATGGAGATTTTGTCAGTTTATAATTGTCATTAAGTCACACAACTATTGGCCTTGTCCTCTACTGTGTATAACTTAAAATACAGTATGTTTATAGCTAACGTATAGCTGAATACTATTTTCATTGTTATTTTGATCGTGGTTTCAGAATTCAGTTCTTATATTTAATTAGTGATTTCCATAATAACTTGTTTCGTTTGAAATCACTTATGGAAGACAGGTTAAAACATTCGTTCATATAAATCAGGCATGAGCAACTGTTTTCCAGAAGCGGGCCGCATGAAACATGATTTATCATCAAGCGGACAACACTAAAAAAATTCAAGATAATTTTTCGTAAGACGTGCCATTTAGAATGTCCCGCGGGCCGCAATTTGCTCATGACTGATATAATTCTGCACATTACAGTTGTTTCGCCCCAAGTTAAACCTGATCAAGCCGACCAAAAGGTATTGTCATAATCACAGTGGCATTTTAGGGATATCTAGGACTACGTTATATAATGTATCCTGGATTTTGGGGGGAGGAGGGGGGGGTCAATTTGGTCGGCCACAGTCACTTCTATATAAGCAGTAACTAGCTACGAAATTAAGATTTGTACACAACGAAATATGTTATGCAATAAACGGTTTGACAATGTTGTCTTAATGTTGTCTTAACGACATAAAATTTTTTTTTTTTAAATAAGGCTGTCTAGTAATATCGTCTCTGAAATATTAATTACATCCAAGTTGTTTTAAAATTAATTGTTTATTGCTAAACGAAACGGTAGACCGACATCAACTCAATCAAAAATGTATTTATGATAATATAATATTTATAAAGTTTAGATTAAATTACATGTTTGGTGATTAAAATATTCCATTTTTCTCTTTCAATAACTGAATTATAAAAGACAGTACGAATTGTTTAATGATACATAAATTTGATAAAGAAAAATTTTGCTCAGTGTGAAGCAATGCATTAACTATAATTATTGTACAACAGAAAACATTTTTTACGTGCCAACATCGATAAACTGCTTTAAAGCAATTTTCTGAAGGAAGATGTACTATTTAATCCCATAGTTTTTACAGAAGTCACCATTGCAGTCAAGTGATAGTTTAAATATTTTTTAATTATCGGAAAAGCTAAATGATCTTCTAACCTCTCTTTCTTTCTCTCTCCATCCCTCCCACAATATTAACTATTTATTTGTTTTATAATTCATTTCTCACTGATTTTCAGGTGGTTTCCCCGTTTCAAATATTGATTTTAAAAAATAAGTTTTAAAAATATAGTAGAAAATATTGCAGACAGTGAGAGGAATTATAGAAAAAAAAAATTTCGGTATCTACCCGCTTCATTATTTTATGTTTAAGTCAGTAGCTTGTTTTAATATGTTTAACGCAAGCTTTTTCCTGGATATTTTTTCAGGTGTTTAAATTCTATAGTACGACATTGTTGTAAAATAAATGTAAAAGTATTTATTAGAACATTAAATTAATACGAAAGTACAGATAGATATTCTGAAACTACGCTGGAATAAAGATTGAATGCCAAGCACGGGTTTCTCAAGTAGTACACTAATGATATTAGAGAAATGAAATGGCTACATACAGGTTTGTCAAACTCTTGTATTGGTTAGGGAATGAAATGTTCCGAAGTTCAACGCCATTTTCTTGGATTAATAGACTTCAACTTCTGAAACGTTACATCTCGAGTTGGTCTTTCAAAGTTGCGTTGTGTTGCCGCTCGTAACACAGAGGAGAGGAGATTCATTAAGAGCCTGGCCGGCCGCTACCATTTGGTTCCGGTTGCCGTCGAGACGTCAGGTGTTCTTGGACTTCGTACTATCGATTTCCTCCACAAAATAGGGATAGCGGCGGCCCGTCGGGAAAATGAGCCCCTGTCGCTGGCCATTTTTGGCGGCAACGCCATCGCGGTCATTACGGCGGGACACGGCTGTTCTGGGATATATGTGGCCTATCGCCCCTCCCCCCACTGCCTTCCGCTATTTACCCCCCCCCCTTTTACATCTATTTAAAGAGTATATTGAAGTTGTTTTTCAACTGATATATAAAATATAAATTTTAATGATTTGTGTTTGATATGTGTCGAATCTCTCTTTCTGATTGGATAATTCAAAGTTCTCAGTTGAAAAATTCCGACAGATCGTATGTCTAATAAACATTTCTGCTATAAGCACCAGGCATGAAATTCTGCGGGAGATATGTGTTTTTTGTTTTTGCATCGACTCCAGTGCTCAACTGGTACTTATTTCATTAATCCCGAAAGATTCTTTAAAAAGCCGACCTCGGCGGAATTTGAACTCAGAACGTAAAGACGGACGAAATGCTGCTAAGTATTTTGTTGAATGTCTAATAATTTAGATACTCTTTTACTGGTTTCAATCATTGAACTGCGGCCATGCTGGAACACACTTTAAAGGGTTTTGTCAATCAAATCAACCCCAGTACTTATTAATTTTTTAAAAACTCTGCTACTAAATTTATTGTTTTTTTGCTGAACCGCTATGTTATGAGGACGTGAATCAACCAATAGTGGTTGTCACACAGTGAGGGGGGGCAAACACTACGATACGTGGGCTTCCATAGAGTTTCCGTTTATCAAGTTCATTCAAACCCCGGAGCTTTAGTAGAAGACACTTGTCCAGGGAGCCGCGCAGTGGGACTGAACCCCAAACCACGAGGTTGCGAAGCGAACTTTTTAACCACACACCTTTCTACTATCGGTACAAGACCTGGAATTTGGATGAACGGACTAGTCAATTACATAGAGCCAGGGCGTAACTGGTACTTATTTTATCAACCCCGAAAGGATGAAAGGCAAAGTCGACCTCGGCGAAATTTGAACCTAGAATGTAAAGATGGACGAAATGCCGCTAAGCATTTTGTCCGACGTGCTAACAGTTCTGCTAGCTCGCCACCTTCTGGTTATTTTCATATCAAAATATGATCTAGTGGAATATTCTGTAAAGAACCTTGTTAAAGTTTTCATATATAACATATAAACATGCCAAAAAATAAGGAAAAAGAAAGAAAAGAAAAAACAAACAAAAGAAACAACAACAATTCAACACCAGGTACCCCAACCGGTCTCACACCACAAGGCTCAACGGAACCTACTGAAACAAGCCAACACGTTTGCGGCATTACCACGGGCGATGGCGAGACTAAGACGCTGGAACAACCAAGCACCCTCACGGGCATCACCCGACTCCTCGATTAGGCGAGCCGCCAACGATAACAAGAACTTCGCTGTCAGCGGCCCAGCCCCTCCAAACTTCTCAAACGCCACAGGCTGGAAATTGTTGTTAACTAGTTTTGTTGTGTTGTGCCACACAAACGACTCATGGTAAAACTCTCTGCTATGGGTGTGAAAGATGATCTCTATAACTGGCTGAAGTCCTTCATTCTGGGTCGAAAAGAGGTAGTTACGGTTCTAGAACATCATTCTTCACCCTACGAGATGACTTCTGGTGTATCACAGGGATCCGTTCTTGGACCCCTACTGTTTGTTACATATATTAATGACATAGATGCCAAATTGAAATATGCAGATGACATCAAGCTGTACCGCGAGATAACAACAACAGATCCTATGCGCTTTAGAAGTTTCCTGCAATCAAACCTGGACACAGTGCAGCAATGGATTTCTGACTGGCAACTCAAGCTAACTGTGGACAAGTGCGTCACCATGTGAAATGCACTTTGGGCGGAAAAACCCAGCCTTAATATACTCCCTCAGCAACACCAATCTCAAGAAGTCTTCTAGTGAACGTGATCTGGGCATTATTGTAAACAGTGATCTGCGTTAGACAAACCACATCTCTAAGATTGTCAAGAAGGCTGAGGGTGTCCTAGCATCAATCAGTAAGACCTTTGTCAGCCCCTCTCCAGCTATTTATTTAAAACTGTATAAGACAATGATACGTCCACACTTGGAATATGCATCACCAGTCTGGAATCCCTATTTTGCTCAACATATAAATCTCCTGGTAACTGTTCAAAAACGTGCAACAAAACGAATACCCGCCATCAGGCATCTACCATACTCTGAACGTCTTGCTTCCCTGGGCTTGGACACATTGAAGCTCAGACGGCTGGAAACTTACTTGGTAGACACCTACAAAATTATCAACCATTTTTCCAACAACAACCTTGGTCATCTTTTTGAATTCCATGTGACAAACACTTATGGACATGCTTACAAAATTTAAAAAAAACACAGCGCCCACGAGTTTCGGAAACATTTTCTCACGCTCAGAATTGCTGAAGCATGGAATAAATTACCCCCTTCAGTCGTTAGCTGTCGAGACACTACATCCTTCAAAGTTTCCATGCTTCCTGAAATCCGCCAACAGTACACCTGATGACTCTTTTTTTTTTCTTTTTTTTTTAGTTGTAGTACCTGAGCACTATATACAACAATTTTCTTTCATTGTATCAAACTTGTTTATTCTTTACTCGTTTAAGACAAATGATATGTGTAGGCTATCACCTATATAGTTTTTTATTTATTTAACATATGGTGTGAATTGGTCACCAACTTAAGACATGAGTAAACGTGTGGAGCTACCACATTAACAATGAAGTCAATGGAAAATTGAATGAATGAATGAGAGTTGTATTCAATTCATATATTTATTGTTGAAAGTTGTATCAGACACGACAACTCTATGAGGAACTACAGAGTTGCATAAGAAAGTTTTTTTTCTTTTTCGTGCTGTGGTTTGGTTGGACAGGTTCTGTAGTAAATGTGCAAGTGAGAAAGATCAACGCAGAGAGGGGTTGAGTGAATGAATGCAAGTTTCAGCTGCAGTAGTATGGTCCTTAAGGAACTATGAGTTAGGTCGTCCGTGTTGTAAACTCTTAATATTTGGCAGACCTGGCTGACAACCTCACCTGATACTGAATAGCGCTTGACATGAACGCATGACTGTGTTCTGTTCTCTGTTTTCTTGTCCACTTCTCTGGCTATTGTCATCAGACCTTGTCTGTCTGCCTTCTCCAACTGAGGTTGCTTATTTAGAGCTTGGCTGAAATGTATTGAAAATTGCTGTAACACAGCAGTTTTTAAGTTCTTACATTCATCTTGTTAAGTTTTTGCACTAGCCAATCCAGAAAGCCAAATATAGGTGTCAGGATAGACACTGCAAAGGTAATGTGAGTGATATACTTGTAAACTAAGAGTTCTGATGACCATATTTGTTTTACTCACTTGAAGTATTCTGTTCTTGACCTCTCTTAATAACAGGCCAATCATATCTGACCATTCTATTCTGTCTAAGATACTTTTTGCTCTCACCCAAATGTAAAAGCTGTATGTGTATGTGAGTGCAACACCCTAACCACTAGTCCATGTGTGGTTAGGGTGTTGCACTCACGATCACAAGATCGTGGTTTCAATTCCTAGACCGAGTGGTGCGTTGTGTTCTTGAGCAAAATATTTCATTTCATGTTGCTCTGCGATCACTTTGACATCTGACGTGTGGTACACTGGGCACCTGTTCAGGCATCGTCGATTTGATGGAGGGAGTGAGCTTATGTGCAGCACAAACATTTGATCACTATAAACAAATCATTCATGCCGGTTGTTCAGCAAGAAATTGCAGATCGGGGACAAGATCGGTAGTGGGGGAGGCTGTACAGCTAGTGTAGTGGCTAGAATAAGAATAGGATGGAGAAAATTTAG
>JAOPUL010002510.1:42697236-42709846 GCA_027564515.1 Octopus rubescens
AGCTGTAAAATCCTGCCAAAACAAAACCACAGGAGTCTGGTGCAGGCTCCAGCTTGGCCGGCTCCTGTGGTACCGTCTCACACATGCTAGCATGGAAAACGGACGTTAAAAGATGATGATGATGAATGGGGCTTTTTTTAAACTCCGAATGGCTAGGGGGAGTGGGCAATATAGTAAAATAGGAATCAAAGGGTGCATAGGTAAGAATAACTTGGTTGAAAACCACTGGGTTAGTTATTCATAACAACTTGAGTTCTTGACTAGTCCTTCATTTAATTAACCCTGGAAAATGAAAGACAAAAAATTGAACTTGGTGGGATTTGAACTCAGAATGTAAAGAGCTGAAACAAATACTAATGTTCTAACAGTTCTGCCAGGATGACTCATTTGTTGACACACTTTTCTCTAGTTAAAAACTCCCTTCAGCAAATAAGTCAAATATGGTTTTGGTGATAAAATACACTTTTTACATATGTGTTCACCATTGGAAGTTTCAAGATATATATATATATATACATTTACTATTTAAGTGGCCCATTCAATTAATGGCGTCATTTCACTTGATTTTGTTGACAATAAAGTGATTTATAGCGAGGCAGTTGTTATCTGATTCTGCAGTTTTTATGATAGTGTAATGCTATCATCAATCCAACCTGTAGTATGTAAGTAAACATGGCGAAATTAAATGAATAGTTCTGCATATTATTGTTCCTAATAGATTTGTCTTCACAAATGTACTGAATGGAAGCTCTTCTGTTGTAAAATTAGTAATTTATCTTCATAATTCAGTTGTAAACTTGATATTACAGCTACTTAGTGTTTGTCTTTGGAAATGTAGCAGTAATGTGTAGCTCTTCCTGTTTATCTCCCCATTGCAACATCAAAGTTTCCTAAAATAGGATTTTAGAAAACAATTTCAGTTTCACATTAATAATCTGCAGTTCTCCTCGTTATTTTTGTTGAGCCTCAGTCCACCCCCAGATCAGATAGCCCTATGATAAGAAGATAATTCTCACAGGGCGGACCATCCTGTTATGGTAGGCATATGTCTAAGGCATTATTATCCAGCATGTCTATTTCTCATTTAAACGTGGAGGGGTTTAGGCTGTTATTTCTAGCAGGTTGATGCTTCCTCAGATGTATGTAACTTAAGTTTTTCTTATTGGTGTCATCTAGAGAAAGGGGATGTGTCCTTGGTTTTAGCAGCTCTTTCCCAACAGACTTGTAAGTAATGTAGTTATGGTTCCTCTTAAATACTTGCCATTTGTTGGCTGCAGGAAAACTGTGGGCATGAGGGGAATTCCAGAAAGATGGAGTTCTTGCAGGAAGCACTGAGTACAGTGGTTAGTGCTGGGTCTGAGAGAATAAAAACTGGTTGGGGAGGAGAGATGACACAAGAGTGCCAGGGGTAATGTTGTATAAAAACCAACCAGCTCTTAGTAGCAGAAGTGTAGTGGTAGAGAAAGAAGAGAATGGAGACAGCATATCTATGGATCAAACATTGGAGTATGTTGGTAAATGACTTTATAACAATCAGGTGGGACTTTCTTTTGAGATACAGTCTAAGATGTTTGTATGTGGAGCTGCAAAACCATTTTTGATGAGGGGGTAATATTCCATTGGTTCTCACTTGAGTTTTGTAAAGAGTTAGAAAGTTTTTGATGAGGGGATGAAATGTTTTCTGGATCTGAAGAAGGAAGCTGGTCTTTGCTATGCAGAAGATGTGCAGTGAATAAGAGAAATTTTCAGTGATGGTGGGGTTTGTAGTGATTTCAAATGTTCCAATTGAATGTTTATTATGGGTGGGGTACAATATTGTTTTCAGGATATATGTATCTTGGAAGGTTTCTGGATCAAACTACTATTTGCCTACTTATGTACATTTGAGAAAATATCCAGTCAAAATATATCTTTTATCTTAATTATTTCAGTCATTAGACTGTGGCCATGCTGGGGTACTGCCTAGAAGAATGTTTTAGTTGAACAAATTGGCTCCAGTACTTATTTTTTTAAAGCCTGGTACTTATTCTATTGGTCTCTTTTGCCAAACCGCCAATTCATGGGGACGTAAACACACCAACACTGGTTGTCAAGTGGTAGTGGGGACAAACAGACACACACACACTCATATATATATATATATATATACATATATATGATGGGCTTCTGTCAGTTTCCGTCTACCAATTCCATTCACAAGGCTTTGGTTGGCCCAAAGCTATAGTTAGTAAAAGACACTTGCCCAAGGTGTTCATACAGTGGGACTGAACCTTGAACCATGTGGTTGGGAAGCAGACTTGTAAAGGAATTGAAAAGATATGCTTGTGAATAAATGGTGAATATTACCAGAAATGTCAGGAAAGATCTGATGGGAAGGATTCTGAAAAGCCTCTAAACAGTTATGTTATCAGTCAAAATACTAGGTCAGCATTGATTGCTTAGACCTATGATCATAAATATTATTCCAGCTGTTGCATCTTTTCTTTTTTTTTCTTTCCCTGAAACATAAATAGACCTCATTATCCTATATGCCCTCTTTTTGAGGCATTAAAAAGATTGATTGATATTTCTAGCAGGCTGCATTGTTACATAGTTTCCTTCATTAACTGTAATCAATTTTATATTTATATTTGTGATTAAAGCAAATTATTGTAATAATATTGGAAGATTTACTGTGTAAAGTATCATTATGAACTACTCTGATTTTTTTGGAGATGACTTATACAAAGTCTCATTAAAATATATATTTTAAACTTTTATATAATTCTATCAAAGGCTTGTTTTATTTTAGGCTTACGGGAGATGTATGTTATTGAATTTTTATTTCCATCTTACAACATAATTGCCAACAATGGTTAAAACTACAACATAGATCTTATTTTAGGTTAGCAGCTATTTTTAGCATCTCATGTGTCCACATAGAGGCTCCTTCATTGGCTTCTGTATATTAAAGAATTATAGACTATGATTGTATAACTGTTTGAATCATAATTTCTTTCTCTGATATTGATGGTCAGCTACTTCATATATATATATATATATTTATTATTTAAAAACACCCGTGCCGGTGACATGTTAAAAAACACCCATGTTGGTGACACGTTAAAAACACCCGTGCCAGTGACCCGTTAAAGGCAGCCGTAGAAACCAACCCAAAACAGACTGGAGTATGGCACAGCTCCCTGGCTTGCCAGCATAGAAAATGGACACTAAATGATGATGATGCTTGGCAAATTCTTTGTTTGTTTATTAAACAATCCTCTTTCATTCTTAGAAGTACAGTTGTAGTGTACTTTTAATTTTCCTACCTAATGTTTGATTACTTATTAATTTTATAGGTTTGCTTCTCATTACATTCTGTCAGTATTTCATCTTCAAATTTAATTTCTGCTAAATCACTGTGTTCCCTCCTCTACAAAGTAACTAATGCCTTAAGTTATCTGTTGTTACAAGCATTTCAAGATGCCCCTTTTTTCTTTTTGAAGCTTGAGTGATTTTATCTTCACCTAGGGACATAATCAGTAGTGTTCTGGTTGATTTCATGCAGTGTTGGCAGTTACTGACAAACCAGGTGTTATGAATATTAACTAGAACGATTCTGTGTTAGATATTCTGCATTGGTGAAGATAGAGGGTCCTTTTGCACTAGTGCAGGTAGACTGGTATGTCACATTAATTAATGGTTTAAGTACTGAAGATATGGGGTCAAAATCTAGTGTTGTGAGGAGATTGTTGACAGTCTTATGTTGGCAACATTAAATCAAGAAGAAAGTTTGTGGAATGTTGGATACATTCAGTTGCTGTAAGTAGAAAGTTTAATGTTTCAGACTTGTACCATTAGCAGAGAGTGGAAGATGACAAAGGAGTTGTTAAGCTGGCCAGCAGTGATAAGAAATGGTCTTCTGCTCTCTGTTAATGGGTAAGAACCTGAAACATTCATCTTTTCTATTCCTCAAGGCAACTAAATTTATTAAAAGATGTAAATAAGTACTTTTGTTATATGGAGTTAATTGTGAAAATAAGGCTAATTCAACAGGGTTTAAGGTGGCTGCGAAAAGTTGAACCCTTTAGAATTCAGATTACTCTGTCAAAGATATTGCTTTGAATTGATCATGCACTATCTTGTAGCTTCAATTTTCAATTATGTGGTTGTTTATTTTTATAATGACAATTTTTAGGATAGGTGTAAAAGACAGAATCTGGCTGTTTGAGAGCATAAAACAATATTTGAGCCAAGTATAGCAGGTTTAAATGCTAAAGGGTTAAGGAACTGGCTATACATACACTTTTCATCTCTCAATCATCATCATCAGTTAACATCTGTTTTCTATGGGTTGGACAGTTTGACAGCAGCCAGCAAGCTAGAAAGCTGCATCAGGCCCCAATTGTCTGTTTTGGCAAGGTTTCTATGACTGGATGTCCTTCCTGATGCCAATCACTTTACAGAGTGTACTGGATGCTTTTCACATGACACCAGCACCAGTGCTAATGCGTGACATCGGCATGGATGCTTTGTATGTGGCACTGACACTGGTACATTTTACATGGCACCAGCACCCACGAGCTCAATGACAGTTAAACAATAATAATACAATGTTGTATACATTAGAAAACTAAACCTTTCATGTCGGATGACAGGGAATTGAAAAGAATGAAAAGTTAGTTTAATGAACACCTCAAGACGATGTGTGTTTTGAACTGATGATAATGATGATTAATATAACTTTGTACAGTTACTGATCTCAGCAATTAACATATTTTATATTCTTCAAATTATAACGTGGCTTTTTTTATAAAAGATACAAATATAAATATCATTGCTGGTGGTACGTTAAAAACACTCGTGCCAGTGACACATTAAAGGCACCCGGTACATTCTCTAGGGTGGTTGGTGTTAGGAAGAGCTTCCAGCTGTAGAAACTTCCAGTGTAGAGCTTCCAGTGTCAAAACGGACTGGAGTTTGGTGTAGCCTCCCGGCTTGCCCATCTAATCCATGCCAGCATGGAAAACAGATACTAAATGATGATGATTGTCAAACAAAAAATATCTACTCCATATCAGGATGTTAAACTTCATAAAGGAGATGACAAAGAAGCAAAAGTGACAAAAGACCTGTCCAACTTTATGCAAACATAGGGAAAATCAACATAAAATGATATAGTTATATTTGCTGATGAAATCATCAATTATGTATAAAGTGTTCACGTGCACATAAATGATTAATTTGTATAACAGCTAAATCAAGGGTGTCAAATGTTATTGTCTTTGCAGGCTGGATAAAGCATAAACAAGATTGTGTGTTGGGTAGAGATATTTATTCCTAAAAGCCTTATTCATAATCTAGGCCAAAATAAATAGGCATAGGGGTCAATTTATTAGCAGTAATGAAAGAAATAGGGGCTGTTAGCAAAGTTTGTATGCAGAGATGTGTATGTGTAATATATATTGTCCTATTAAGTCTTTAGAGCAGTAGTTCTTCTCTCAGGGATGCATGCGTCCCTCGGCGTTCTTTCCTCTATAAAGATAATGAATTTTTCTTTAATTGACTTGTGTTTTACTCTTTTTGGTTCGGCCCCCTAAAAAAAAAAATCCAGATTTTGGATCTGGCCGAGATATCAAAAAAGTTGAGAACCACTGCTTTAGAGTGTGAATGAAAATGGAAATTTTGGAAATGAATGCATTCAGTTCTTGAGAAAACTAATGATTGATAAAAAAAAAAACTTGGCACTGTTTCAGCTGAAAAACCTTTCAATATCATTCATATTACTAAAAGCCATTTGGGCAAATTTGTAAACAGACTGAAGTCTGGTGCAGCTCTCTGGCTTGCCAGTCTCCAGTCAAACCATCTAACCCATGCCAACATGGAAAATGGACGCTAAATGATGATGATGATTCTTTTTTGGCTTGGTTTGTACATAGACAAAATGAACGGAAATCGGTCGACATCTTTTAGTAAATGAATTTATAAGCTTTTTTTTTCGTTGGTTGAGATAACAAAAGATCCACTAAGGTGTGCTGATCTGACTAATTGGGACTAGTGTTACTATACTTTATAGAATATTTAAAAAAATTTTTTTATTTATAAGATTGCTGTTGCTGTGTGTTTGACACCCTGATCTAAATCATCTTTAGAGATTGGGACAAAGTGGTTTAATATACTTCCAGCAGTTTGAAATTATTAGACTTTCATGTCTGAACTGTATAGTTTTAGTTTGACACATAGAAATACAAAATGAAGATCATTGAAGAAATATTCTACTTTATAGTGTTTCTAAAATACCAGACATTGCCATTGGATAGATTTATTAAGTTTCTTCTTTCAATTTTGTATTCTTTTGTTCATCCAAGTATTTGACTAACCCTTTTGTTACCATATTTCTGTTGAAATACATTATCTTTCAATGAATTTTGAAAATAATGACAAAATAGCCGTGTCATTATTAAGCCTTAGTTTAGAACTGAAATCAATGCCGAGAAAAATGCTTAGTGGCATTTCATCCGTCTTTATGTTCCGAGTTCAAATGTCGGTGAGATCAACTTTGCCTTTCATCCTTTTGAGGTCAATAAAATAAGTACCAGTTGAGTATTGGGTCGTTGTAATCGACTAGCCCCCTCCCCCAAACTTTGAAACCAATATTGTTGGAAGGTTTTAATGTAGATTACTTTGAAAATCTTGTAGAACTAAGAACAGTTTCAGGTTGGTTGGTATCAAAAGGGTATTACTAAGGGAATAAATGTTAATTTGAAGACATAAGACTATTCTATAAGCATGCAGTCATATATAATGCATCATTAAAAGTATATTAAGTATCCACACACTGAAATAATACTGCTGCATTAACTAATTTTTACCATATTGTTTGAATTAATTTTGAAAAATCAATTTGGAGAAGTTTTGTAAGAAAAAAAAAAAAAAAATCTTCAGCTGGTATTTAGAAAATATAATCTAAAATGAACAGTTTTGTATCATAAACCAGGGGCAGTTTCAGTAGGATGATATCAAAAGGGTCTCATAGTTGCTTGGATGTCTGGACACAGCAATAAGCTTTCTTTATAGTGATTGATTTCTCTAGTGCCAACATCTATAATAATCCTAATTTTTTGTATTTAGTATCTTAGTAAAAATTCATCTCAAGGCTTATGATGCTATTAATCCTCTTTGATAAGCATGTATTTGATTTAGATGAACTGTTTATAATCATCATAATGTCCATATTTCTATGCTTGCATGGCTCAGATAGAATTTATTGAAGCAGATTTTTCTGTAGTCAGATGCTCTTCCTGTCATGGAAGATTAAGAACAAATGACACTGCTTGTGAACAATGATGCTCAAACTGTTATGTGATGTCAAGACAAGGAAATACAAAGACAAATGCACATATAACCACGTACATACATATGCGATAGTGTTACAGTTTCTGTCTGCCAAAATCTATTCACAAAGATTTAGTTGGCTTGGGGGCCATAGTTGAAGATACTTGCCCAAGGTGCTGCACAGGATCACTGAACTTGAAATCACATGTTACGAAGTGAACATCTTCGACACACAGTTAGTTATCCCTGTAAATTGAAAAATTAATCTCTGGTGGAGAAATTCACTCTACTACAATCCATTATACTAACCATTCTATCATTACTTCCATTTCATCTGATCATTTTAAATGTGTATTGAGATTGCCCCACTTCTGTATTATTTCCTTACACACTAATCCTTCCTTACAGCTATTATTAAATCATCAGTCACCAAGGTTTTATTCTTAAAATTATTATCATTGATGAAACGACATTCGTCTTTATTACTGAACATAGTTTTACACGATTAACCCCAACTGTTCTGTGTAGTAGTCCAATATTTTACCCCACAAAACAATATATAACATATATTTGTTTAAATATAATCTAGCCATCTCTGAACAGCTTGCTCACTTATTATTAAAAAAAAAAAGCTCATTAATGTAATGGAAATATTGTTAAAACTGTTAAATTTTTAATATTTAACAGTTTCATTGATAGGTAATGCTACAAACCATTAAGTTTTTCATTTAAAAAAAAAAAAAATCATGTTTTCATCTCTCAGAGCAAGTACACATGCGCATGAAGAGACATGCGTGCATGTATGCACACACATGCAAGTGAGCACACATGCACATAGTTATTCTATTCTTTTCCTTTCTCTCTCCAGGTGTTATCCGTCTCCATGGTTGGACTGTGGATAACAAATAGATTCTTACATTAACAACTTCAAGTACTTCTAACTAGTACTTAAAGATGTCAACTGCTGTAAGTATCTTTTAGAATTGTTTCTCACACTCTTGCATTGTCTCCAGTGCTTCCAAAGATTTTCTTAACTAATATCTATTAATGGCTAACTTTCAGTTCAGTGAGTTGTTAATTCCATTCTGACTTTATAAACATGTCTTCAGTTATTCCAAATCATTTAGAACAATTTTCTTAATGGTACTGAAAATTTGTGCGGAGAGAGAGAACTTTACAGGCTTTAAATGTTGGTGTTTTGTATGGTTGTCAGGAAAACAACTTTAGCATTAGTCAATGAAAAAAAAGTTTTATATATTTGTGATACAACATGGTGAAAGTTTGTTTGTTAGTCTGTTAACAATATAAGGATTTTTTTTCTGTAAAAATACTTTTAATAAAAACTAAACATATCTTTAAAACAAAAACATTTTTTTTTTGTTCTAAAGTTTTAGGATAGCATATCGATTGAACATTAAAGTAATTTTTAGTTAGAGTTTAGCCACATGTCTACTCAAACAATAATACAATAAAATCAACAAGGGCTTTTACAGAAGGAAAACATAACAAAAATTTAACTGTGGTGACTAGTGATGATATGTAGAGGATGGTGGTGAGATTTTAATGGAAATATTTGAAGAGTCTTTTTACTTTTCTTTACATTATTGGATGGTTTCTAAAATGGTCCCTCTATTACACTTCAGTACAAATAAATTTAACATTCAAGAAGTTAATGATGAATTTTTATTGTTTAATCTCCGAAAATATTCATGCACACCTAATTTGGCAATATTGTTACGATGCATCAGTAAACCATGCCATTTTGCCTAGATAACCAAGCTAATCACTTCTCATTCAACATATCTTTACATTGCATTATAATTTATTTTAATACTTCTGCTAGCTGTTGGATTCATCCTCCCAAACTTGAGGTGAAATAATGTAATTTACTTTGTAATTGTTTTAATGAATTTTATTTAAGATGTAGCATAAGATTCTTGATCTGGGTACATTATTGCTTTCTATAATGTCTAGTAGTAAAAGAAATAAACTTTATCCTTGCTGGCTTCATTGAGCAGATGTTCTTACATTTTAATTTACTTGTACCTTTATGGTTGTATCTGTTTTCATATAATATATAGTTTTTCTTAGTTTTATTAATGGTCAATAACTCTATCAAAGTGGTTTCTTGAAAAATATTTTACTCACATAGATATACATTATTTTATGGTTGACTTTTGGTTAATGGGATTGCCTGCAATTAATTGAAACTTATGTTGGCGTTCTGATTAGACTTCACTGTTGATAGTTTGGTAATTATATTTTATCCCTAAATATATTTTCTACTCTTCCCCTTGTCGCTTTTAGAAATATTCTGAAATGTTGAATTTTATTCTTCATTCACCAATTCTCTTGAAAACTTTGATTCTATCTTCTTTCAGCAGTTTTTCCCTGATAGTTTTTGTTGCTGTGGTTTAGAATCTATTTATTTCCTGACGTTTTTGGTTTTCCATTCTTAGAATATCTGTAATTCTATTTGGACTCGATTCTTACTTGGACTAATTGGTTCATGGTTTTATAAAAATAAATTAATATTAAAAAAATATTTTTTGGGACCTTTGCTAATGATGAGTAAAATGTGTATTTTCTCTTCTGAAATTAATGTTTTCTGCACTTTTTTCTTCATTGTTTCTTCATTTTTTCCCTTTCTCTCCTACTAACCATTCTAATAACTACTCTTTCATATTTTAGTTCTTCTATATCTTCACTTCTTTTGGTCTTTTTCACTGTTTGGAACTTCTAATCCTAATATATTGTTTCCTTTTTACTTTTTTAGAGTACGAGTAAAGATCGGAAAGGCACCTCTAGGAGGTAATTTGATTTCCTCATTCTTACTCCCTTCTCTAAATGTATAATTCCCAGTTCTCACAATCCCATCCTTTCTTTGTCATTCACTGACCTATCTGTCTCATGAAGAAGCATTTCTTCCAGTTTACTTCTGAAACCTCTAATCTCTTATTGTTATTATTGTTTAGGCTAAATTTTATTAATGATTGTTTTCAATACTTAACAAAAATGGTATATTTTTATAAATTACCTTTTCTATGAGTAATAAAAATGTATTTGACATCACATATCCTAAGTTGCTTTTATAGCTACATCAAAATAATATGCTGAAAGTATCTTTTTATATTCTCTCTGTACCACAATATTATAGGGTTGAAAATTAAGGCAATTAGATTTTTTAAAAAGCCATTACACATTCACGTCAGTTAATATCATAAAAACTATTTCTTTTATCTACTATCACATTTTTTAATGTTATGTTTTCTTGAATAATGGTAGCAAAAGAAGTTTCCACGATTGAATATCATACAAGAGCTTCTCTCTGATTGTTTTGAAACTCATACATACAATCTGATTGTACTGCATGTATGTTTGAGAGCATGAATTGAATAAACTGAAGGTGAACATAAATTATGCTTTTTTTGTAGCTTAGATATTACAGATTGAATAAATGTAGTTATAAGGTATCTCTATAAACTTGTGAGTATATAAATATTGTTAGGCAGACTAAATGTATCAATTTGCTCAAATAATGTATAAGTTAATTAGTACTGGTCTGCAGTAAGTATATTTTATTAAAAGCTGCGTATATAATTTCTTTTATGTTTAGCATGTAAATATACTACTTAGATTGGCGACCTGCTGAAACACAAACAATGCAGCATGTACACTATAAATGTAAATTTATTTACCAGCAGTAAGCTGGTAAATTGTGTTATGGTTGTGTGATGAATGATGAGAACTAAGTTAAGATTGTAAAGCAAGAGAAACTTTTGAATAAAGCCACAAGAATTTGCTAAAGATGGACAAAGCTGGGAAGAAGCCATGTTACATTCAATTTCTGTCAGCTTAATAAATACATGTTAATGATCACTTGTGACAACCTGTATATTTATCTTTGTGTTTTACAATTTGAAATTAATATCAATGTAATTAAAATCAATTATTATCAAAGAGACAGCTGTTACAACATTCTTAACTAGAATTTACATGTATATAGTTGTGTGTTGTTCCTTTTTTTTTAATTTTTTTTTTTTTTTAGAAATATTAATTTATTTCTTCTTTGTGAATAACTTTGTATATAAAGGTACAATATTGTTTGTTTTTCAGTAATTGTTCTTCTTTGGACAAGAAACCACTGGCTAATAAAAAGTCACGGGCATCATCGTCTGCAGAAGAATCTGGAGGAGATTCTAGTGCAGAATTAGATGCTGCAGGGAGTACAAAAGATTCAGAAGCTTCTAGGGAGCCAGAGTTGAATCCGGGAAATAGTGATGACGAACATTGTCATTCACATTCACCTGAAGGTAAACTTAATTACTATGCTACTAAATCACACTTTGTTCAGTCAATGCTGATTATCTGTATATCTTTCTCTTATACAATGGTTAATATATTTCATCTGTTTCATTTACACCTGTCTGAGTTCTGGAAGAGGGATTACTTTTCTTCTTCATAATATTTTTTTTTGCTTTGTTGAAGGTTCACTCGACAAATCTAATCCACTTGATACAATCAAAAACTCAGAAGTTCCTTCTAAACGCCGAAGTAGTCTGAAATCTGGTAAGTAGTGTATTTCTCCTACAAATGTTATATTGTAGTAATCCTCTCTCTCTCTCGCTCTCTTTCTCCTATCTATCTATCATATATATGTATATACAGAGAGAGAGAGAGCGTATTGCGTGGATATATATATTAATAATTTATATAAAGAAACAAACAGAACGAATGAATAACACACACACACTGCGTGTTGCAACAGCCTCTTCAGTTAGCGCCCCAAAAATCATAACAATTTCACACCATAATGGTGTTATTGTGATGTTTGGGCCGTTAACTGAAGAGGCTGTGGCAACGCGCAGTGTGTGTGTTGTTCGTTCTGTTTGTTTCTTTATAAAAATTAATATATATATAGATATATATATATATAAGTGAGGGGGGAATATTAGTAAATAATATTAAGACGAATGACGGTTGAGAATATGCTGAAAAATTACTGTAAGCAATTAATGTGATAGCATAATAATGTTATATGATATGTTATGAGTGAAGATGGAAGAATAAAGAATATATTGTCAAACAGTTACATTTTATTTAATACCGACAAGTTGTTTTGATCTGACCAAAAGAACGGATTAAAGTAACAGCAATCCATATTCAATAAATAGGCAAATCTTATCAAGGAAAAATGTAATATTATGTTACATTAATGGTGTATTAATATAAATAATAATATGAGGAGAGTTTACACTCTCCTTGCAGGACATACATAATGTTTGGTGACTTACCC
>JAOPUL010002510.1:42709946-42721230 GCA_027564515.1 Octopus rubescens
TTCTCGTTGATTAGGACTAAGTTTTGCCTGAGGGTTTACTTAACCAGACTGGTTGAATAAGCTGTCAGGTGAAACTGATCCCTAGTTAACATGGATTTTACAACAAATTTGTCTATTCTTACTATTGAGCTTCCCAGTCTGTAAATATTCTGTTCTTATTTTTAAACTTGGTGTAAAATAAGAATTCAATTTCACACACACATAAGTAGATATTGTTAGAGGACAGGTCATTCTAACCCATCAAAGAACTGAATAAACATGAAATAATTGGTGAATCCTGTTATACCTAATATAGAAAAGGGGTGGGAGTATGAAGTAATTTTCTTGGCAGACATTATTATGTGATTAAATTTGAATGGGGGACTTTTCGGTGAACTTTGTTTCCTTTCTCTTGTAACTGAGTCAGTTCTGTTTCACTTTAATGATCATCATATACAGGATTCTTCACCTCTTCAGGGTGGAAAGCAAACCTAATTATTGAAAGATTCTTTACACAGGCACAGTATTATAGTATTTAGGACAAAGAAACAGTATTATAGTATTTAGGACAACGACACAAACAAAATTGATGCTAAATATTTCAGCATATTAAGCTACCTTCTAAATGATCCAGTACTCATCATCATCATATGTCTGTTTTCCATGCTGGTATGGGTTGGATGGTTTGACAGGAGCTGCACCAGGCTCCATTGTCTTTTTTGGCATGGTTTCTATGGCTGGATGCCCTTCCTAACTCTAATCACTTTACAGAGTGTACTGCTTGCTTTTTATGTGGTACCAATACTGGTGCTTATTACATGGCACCATCACCAACAGAGTCACCAAATATAATATTACCTCTGTATTTCTAATTCAAGCTGAAACAAACTCTACCTTCTGCAATCTTTGAATAGATAAAAGTTATTTCTGTAAAAATTACATTTATATTACATATCACCATCAGTGTTTTAACATAAATTTCTCCATGCTAGAATGTGTTGGATGTGTCTGCTGAATTCATTATACTGTATTTTCTGGTATACAAGTCGACGTAGCATATAGTGTAAAAATATAGTAGAAACATTGTCACTCTCTTTGCAAATACTGCTGCATTTCACATGGAATTTTTGGTCCTCCAAAATCATCTTGGGGTATAACTCGACCTACCTTTTTTGGCTATAAATTTTGGTCAGTAAAATTTGACTTGTATGCTGGAAAGTATGGTATATAGAGTTACTTCTGTTTGATATAGTCATTAATTGATACATTTGATTCTTTAGTTGTAGGAAAATCAATTGGCACGATTGTAACATGTACAGCTTGTGGAAAACAGTTAAACCCTTCCAAAAAGGGAGCTGTGAAAAGACATCCCAAATTAAAAGTGCTGATTTGTAAGGTATGTTATTTATCTTTCTCTAGGTAATCATCATCATTTATGTTCAGATTTTTCCATGTTGGCAATGAATTAGTTCTCTGACAGCATCTTATCTGCATCATAAGGCACACACAGCAAGAGAAAAACCAGCCATCTTTCTTATTGTGCATATGTATGTGTGCGATTTCTTTTGTTTTCTTGCATGGTTTTGCAGCTGTATGCCCTTCTTTATCATCATCCACTTTACTGCATTGACAGGGTGTATTTTATTGTGCCATTATTTTTTTAATTTTTATACACTTCACTGCAATCATCTTTATTATTTCAGTTCTGTTTGTTTTATAATAAAACCATAAATTTTAATTGCAGCAGTTATAAATATGTGGTGATGAATTGGAAGCATGGAAATTCGTTATTTTAATAATCATCATCATCATCATTTAGCATCTGTTTTCCATGCTGGCATGGGTTAGACAGTTTGACTGGAAATTGGCAAGCCAGGGAGCTGTGCCAGACTCCAGTCTATTTTTGGTTTGGTTTCTATGGCTGGATGCCTTTCTTAACACGAACCACTCCAGAGAGTGTACCAGGTGCCTTTAACGTGTCACTGGCACATATCATCATCATCATCCTTTAACGTCCGTTTTCCATTCTGGCATGGGTTGGACGATATATACATATACAACACGCTTCTTTCAGTTCCCATCTACCAAATCCACTCACAAGGTTTTGGTCGGCCTGAGGCTATAGTAGAAGACACTTGCCCAAGGTGCCATGCGGTGGGACTGAACCTGGAACCATGTGGTTGGGAAGCAAGCTTCTTACAACACAGCCACGCCTGCGCCTATGTCAATATTACAATATATTTAGTTATCACAAAGCTTATATATATACTCTTATATATTATTAATGTTTTGTTATAACTTTATCACTCATTGTATGTACCAATCAAACTTTCAGATGTTGTTATAGATTGTTGGGCACAATGTGCTTCCTCATTGTTGTAGCTTTCAATTGATGCCAACCCAGCTGGGTAGATAGGCCTATGGCATATAACTGACCAAGATAATGATATTCCCATTAAGCAGGATGCCAGTTAATTGCAGGGTTACTCATTTATGGCTGAGTGGAATTGAGCAATGTGAAATGAAGTGTTTTGCTCAAGAATACAATGTACCTCCCAGTCTTGGAATCAAAACCACAATCCTGTAATCATGCATGCAACACCCTAACCATTAGGTTATGCAACTTCACATTTTTCTTATACGTCTTTAAAACTATTTAGGAAATCAGCTGGTAGGCAGTTGAAAATGTTTTTTAGTTCAATTTTTTCAGTCGAACCTTTTGGACCATTTAATATATCTTAACAGTTACTACTATAGGTTAGTATTGTGCAAGTCTGGTTATTCAAATAATTCTTAGATGTCTTATACTGATTTGTTTGGCATTAGGAAGGGTATCCAGCTGTAGAAACCATACTATAACAGACAAATGGAGTCTGGTACGGCTCCCGGTCTTGCCAGCTCCTGTCCAACTCATTCCAGCGTAGAAAACAGACGTTAAATGATGATTGAAAATAATGGAAACTGAACAATGCAATAATAATCATCTTCATTTGGTGTCATCTGCTCTCAGCAGAATTAATACCAAGGATCTCCATTTGGATCTTTTCTCTGCCATTCTTACACATTCATCATATGCTGGTTTAGTCCAGTCTTTGATGTTAATCAAACCAGTTTGTTCTAGGTCTCTTCCTTTTGAGTGTTTGCCATTTATCTTTCTTTCTAGCAATAATCTTTCTATACCTTGTGCTGTAACAGTGACCAAAGTACTTAAGCTTCCCAGTTTTATTAGTTGAGAATGATGGTGTTTTTGTATTTGCTAGTTGTAGCACTTCTTCATTACTTTGATGTCTTGTCCAAGATATTCCTAACAGTCTTCTATATGTCCACATTTCAAAAGCTTCTACTTTGTCATATAGACAAATTAGTTCTTTGAATATTGCTACCGTTAACTCTCCAATTGTGATGACGTTTCCTTGTTTTCTCTCCGACAGAAGTGTTACAAATATTACGCAAGTGGTGAAATTTCTCGAGACGCTGATGGTCTAGATGAACAGTGCCGATGGTGTGGTGAAGGTGGTCGCTTACTAGGCTGTGATTTCTGTCACAATGCATTTTGCAAAGGCTGCATCCTAAGGAATTTAGGGCGGTCAGAGTTATTCATTATAACAGATGGGGGTAAGATTTTTGATCTTTTTGCTTATACTCAAATGCTTTTCCCCCTTTATAGTTCGATTAAGGGGAGAAATACTTTATATCAAAGGTTGAATTTATTTCTTGCTACAATACAATTATCATGGGGCTGATTTTTTAATCTTTTACTTGTTTCAGTCATAGGCCTGTAGTCATGCTGGGGCATCACCTTAAAGGGTTTAGTTGAATAAATCGAACCCTGTACTTATTTTTGAAGTCTGGTACTTATTCTATTGGTCTCATTTGCTAAACTGCTAAGTTACAGGAACATAAATAAACTGACACCAATTGTCAAGCAGTGGTGGGGTACAAACACAAAGACACATGCACACACATATAGACAGGTTTCTATACAGTTTCTGTCTACCAAATATGCAAACAAGGTATTGGTTGGCTTAACCCAGAACTATAGTAGGAGACACTTGCTCCATGGTGCCTCACACTGGGACTGAACCTGAAATCATGTGGTTGCAAAGTGAGCTTCTTAACCACACAGCCATGCCTGCGCTTATCTTTATATTTAACCCTTTAACATTCATATTACTCCATCAACTGTAATACTTATTTATTCACATTGTTTTGAATTAAGCTTGCATCATCTTGTGGCTTGTTTATTTTCTGAATGACATTGTAGGGTTGGTGTGAGAGGCCAGACCCAGTTGGTTTGGACATAAAACAGATAGAGTATTTGGGCCGGATATGGCCAATTTAAATGCTAAGTGGTCAATATTTTTGCAGTAAACCATTAATTTGCATTTTCTTTTTTCTTTTTTTTTGCTGTAGGTTCTGAAAAGTGGAAATGTTATGTTTGTGATCCTCCCAAAATAAAAGCATTAGTTGTACAGTGTAATGAAGTTTATGAATTATTGGAGGAAGAACGCAAGCGAGATAACCTAATGCAGATCAAACAAGTCAAAGCTGAAGAGAAGCAGGCATCTTCCAGTAAAAAAATTGCTGCAACACCTGTTATTCCAATTTGTGATGAAAGAATGAACATCACTGCAAAAACCCTTGACACTGTTATTGAAAAGCTACTGGTGGCCACAACTTCTATGACTTTGATGCTAAACACATTAAAATGTGATCTGAAAGAAGCTGAAAATGTCTCAGACACTACTGCTGCTGCCGCTACTGGTGAGAAGCAAACTGAAAGAGACCAGGGAGTGGTGAAACTAAAGAAAGGTCTTGTGAAATATTTCTTGGCTCTAAAAGAGACTCTGTTTACATATGAGGTGAAGGAAGAGAAAGTAGAGAAGAAATCCAATACTTCACTGGGGTCAGATAGGAAATCAGGGCTGAAAAATATGAGCAGCAAAGAAAGAGGAAAGGTTGAGAAGAAACAGTCTAAAAGTAAAACTTATTCCAGTGATGAAGATTTCAAGAGCCCAAAAAGAGAAAATGAAACTGAGAAACACAAAGATTTTTCATCTCCAAGTAAAGGGAAAAATGCTTCTAAAGTAAATAATATTTCCAACTCGGTTATCTCTGTCTCGAATGATGAAGATGATGACGATGATGATGATGTTGAATATCTTGGTGAGAGTAAGTTGAGCAATGTGTCTGATAATGACAAAGATAGCGGGGAAAGATCTGTTAAAAAAGAAAAATCCGAAGACCAGAATTCAGAAAAAGATTGGAATCTTTTGAAACAAGAAAATAAAGTCTCGCCTCAAAAGAATTCCAATAATCTTGCCGAGAAATACTTGGACGACCAAGATTTATCTGATGATGGGGTGAAACTAATGGACGAGGAAGAAGAGGAGGAGGTGAAGAAGAAAGACAGCAGAGAAGAAGAAAGAACTCCCAAGAAAAGAGAGGAGCGGGGTGGAAAAAAGAAAGAAAAAGAACCAGAAAGAATATCAAGGAAAAAGTCTACTGAAAAACCAGAAAGATCTGTTAGGAAGAGAGACGAGGAGAAAGTTCCTTCGAAAGACAAGGCTAATGAAAAATCACCAAAGAAACCTGAGAAAAATGAAGTGAAATTTTCCAAATCAAACAATAAAGTAGATGGTAAAAAAGAGGAAGATGATGATAGTGACTTGTCTGTTGATGATATTCCATTGATTAAGCGCTCCCAGAAAACAGAGAAGAAAAGTACAGATGTGAAAACGGAACGTAAGAAGAAATCAGGTAAAGATGTTAAAAGTGAAGGGGAGAAGAAACCTAGTGTTAGTATGAAAAGTGGGAGAACTGCAGGTAAAATGGACATTGACAGTGATGACATTACCGAACCTGTTAGTAACCATTCTGACAGTTTTCTCAGCAATAAACAGATGCCTGATCCTGAGAATGCTGCTGCACAACTGTCTCTTTTGATGGAAATGGCAAATGAAATATCAAAGAATCAGGGCAATGACTCTGATGACAATAACAACGATGATCATGATGATGAGGATAACGGATTTACTTATAGCAATGAAGAAGATGATAATGATGAGGATAGTTCTACTGCTGCTCAGAAAGTAGATTCTGAAAATATAAAATCTGCTACAGATGGCAACCTCTCTAATTCCTTTGGAAACCGATTCCATGAGAGTGATAATGCCAGTTTTGCAAATGGCAACAGCATTGATGTTTCCAAGAAAACTGGATCAAGTAAAAGTACTCCCAAAAAACAGAGTAATACCGGTGCTACAGAGTCTGACCATGAACCTTGTGAATCTGCGGGTGAGAAGAAACGTAGGCGGTCAGACAGAAAGAAATCTTCAGATGGGAAAGATAAGAATAACGAGAAAGAGCGTAATAACGAGTCAGATGAGAATAATCCTTTGGATGACAAAAACGAGTCTGATAGTAATAGGAATCAGCCAAATGACCAGAAGAAAGACGATAGTTCTGAATCTGAGAAAGAAAAGAAATCTGACAATGATGAAGACAGTGATAGTAAGTTGACTGTTAAGGCTAAGAAACAGGAGGCGGCGAAAAAACAAAAAGAAACTAAAAAACTGAAAGATAAAAAGACTGTGAAACAGGTAAAAGATGTCAAGGTTGAGATGGATAATTCCAATGATGAAGACGATAGTAAGATGAGTAAAGAGAAATCTAAGGAGATTACTGACAATGACGACCAGTTGGCTGCTGTAAATAGTGCTTCCGACAGCGATTCAACAGATTCTAGTGATGATAGTGATCTTTATACTCGCAAGAAACGCCGGAATAAAAGAACCAAGATCAAAAAAGGTTAGTTGTTACAACATAGTCTTCTTGCTCGTATTTTAACACTATTGCAGACAAACTTTATATATTTGGTTTTTACTGTTAGGTTTGGCCTTTTTTGCCATCAGTTTTATAACACTGTCATTTCGAATATTGGCAAACTTCAAAGTTTGAAGAAAAGTACTTGGCGTTAGAAAGGGCATTCAGCTGTAGAAACTATGCTAAAACTGACTATGGAACCTGATGCGGTCCCTGTCAAACTGTCCAACCCATGCCAGCATGAAAACAGACGTTAAATAATGATGATGGTATGGCACACAAAATGTAGATGAATAAGTTGAAACTTTCAACCAAATTTAGTGCTGAACTTGGTCTGCTTTTCAAATAAACAGCTAAATTGATTATGGCACATTGTTCAGCACATTAATCATTTAGTAAGTACATCAGAAAGAAAATCATAACAAAAACGTTCCGTTCATAAATATACCTCTATTGCATTTGGCATTGAGAAATATACCTCTATTGCATTTGTCATTTAGCGTCCATTTTCCATGCTGGCATGGGTTAGATGCTTTGACTGGAGACTTGCAAGCTGGGGAGCTGCACCAGTCTCCAGTCCGTTTTGGCATGATTTCTACGATTGGATTCCCTTCCTAACACCAACCACTCCAGAGAGTGTACTGGGTGGGTGCCTATAACATGTCATCGGCATGAGTGCTTTTAACGTGTCACCGGCACGAGTATGTGAATGTGTGTCTATGTGAGCAACTAAATTATATGTATTTATATGAAATCTATCTTTTCACTGCTTATATTTGACAGCGTTATATAGATTAATGTATGTGTCAGAGCAAAAGAAATTTGAGAGACCATCTTACATCAAATGGACCAAATTGAATAGTCTGCTGCAGCCTCAATCAAATCAAAAGCTTATATAAATCTCACAGTGAACATCTAAACTATTTCTTTTGTTATTTCATCAGATTATCATCCTTATTTGACATCCGTCTTCCATGGTGACAGGAACTGGCAAGCCAGAGGACTGCACCAAGCTCCACTCTCTGTTTTGGCATGGTTTTTACAGTTAGATGCCTTTCCTAATACCAACCACTTTATAGAGTGGACTGGGTGCTTTTCATGTGGCACCAGCACTGGCAATTTCATATGAAAACTAAAATAGTTCCTTTGATGTTTGCCAATTTCTATCACAGCCACTATCAAATGTGATTAGCTGTAATATATGTCAGTGTGTTGGTTAACTGTGTGGATACTTATTGCTAGCTATTATAAAATTTACCAAATATGGTTATATCAACCAAATGCAGATTAAAATTCAAAAAGAGATGCTGTAAGATCAAATCTGGGGAGTGTTCTGCTATAATATGTAGTAATTTATTGCAAGTGGAAAACAAAGTACTCGTTATAGTTGCTATATTTTGCCCTGGGTGGGGGTATGATCAAGCTAGTATCCTGTATTATTTATATCTTACTTCTGACTTTTTATTTTGTCTAATTTCGCATGACCTTATTGAACTCTGTAGCAACAACTTTGTTTGGTATTTATGTGGTAAAAACTAGTCACGGTTTTCTCTTTAGAAGAGAAAGAAACTCCAGCGAAAGGAAGAAGAAAAACCAGAGAATCCACTGCAAATGAGAAAAACAAGAAAGGAGATGAAGACAATGTAAAGAAACGAGTCACTCGGAGTCGAACAGGAGCATCAACAAATAAAGATACCAAAGCCAAAGAGAAAGGACAGCATTCAGATTCCTCCAATTATGATTCTGAACTGGAGAAAGAAATTAATAAATTGTCTCAAAAGGTTATTATTAAGAAGTCAGGAGATAGAAGAAAGAGAGGAACAGACAAAACAAAGAAAAACAAAAGTAAAAAGAAAGGTTTGTATCAATGTAGTCAACCTTGTTTGTGTAGTGTAATGTACATAGATTGTAGTTGTTGTCTTAGTGTGTGTGTGTGTGCTGTATTCCTTTAATGATTTCATTGTTTCTTTCTTTTCTTTTTTTTTAAAGCTAATGCTGGTGGAGAAAATAATGCAGAGGTATCATTTTCTGATTCCTCTCAAGAGTCTGAGCAATCTTCTGAAGAAGAAAAATCTATCAAAGAAGTTAGTATTAACCTCATTTAAATTTCTTTTTAGAATAGTTAGAAAATAACATTAATTCAAAAGAAATTCTTGTCACATTTCATGATGGAAAGAACAAATGCTTCTTTGGTTTTGATATATTTAACCCTTTTGATACCAAATCGCCCAAGACCACCCTTGATTTAATGTTACAGACTCCAGGTTTTAAAGTGATCTAAATTAAAACTTTCAATTAAAATTTCAGGTTATATTATGTTTCAAATATCAGCTTAATAATGATGGAGTTATTTTACTATATTCCTCATTATTTTAAAAATTAATTGAAAGAAAAACTGTATTTTAACAGAAATATAGTAACAAAAGGGTTAAGATAATATTTCCCCTCATAATTGATAATCTCATCTATTTGGCAAATTGTTGATCCCTTGGGTATAAAATTCTTCAGGTTTTCAAGCAAAGAAAAACTCAATATCATTTTAAACTTCTTCACGATTAATAGATTGTTTTCTCTCTAAATAACGTTACAATGATCTGAAAAGATGACAGTCAGCTGGAGCAAAGGCCAGGAGAGTAAGGAGGAAAACATTCATATTTACTGCCATACTCTTGAGTAATATATAGTCTTGCATTATCATGTAAGAGCAACACTCTTTTATTATTGAACAATGATGGGTGCTTTTTCTGTAAACTTTTGTACAATTCTTTCAATTGATGCCAATACTTCTCTACATTTAACATAATTGTTTTGCTAATTCTTGTGCAGTTTGCTTTGGAATTTCTTCAACTGAAGTTTTCAGGAAATTGAAACAACTTGGTTGGTTATCCAGATCAAGGGGAATCTGCAAGAGAAAAATTTCCTGGGCAAAACTGGCCAAACTCTTGTTGGCATGTCTGGACACAAAGCTTAATTTTTCTACAGACAGAAGGAATATTTCTTGCTGCTTCTTTCTATTGCTGAAGAACCTTATTTGCATTCATACAGTGTATAGCGTCTGCAATATTTTGGTAACTTATTTGCTTTATTCATCAAGTTACTATAAAAACAGCCTAGCATTCAAAGTAGAGGCCATCGTGTTGCACCGTCTGGAGCTACCTTTCTGCCAGTTCTTTGATACCAGTTGTCCTTCAAGGCAGAGAACACCTTCACTGAAGCTTCCACCTCCTCTTTGTTGATAAAGTGTCGCGAGCGCAGGAAGTGAGCCCTGGATTGGAGTAAGTAATAATCTGAGGGAGCTAGGTTTGGACTATATGCTGGGTGTGGCATCAGTTCGATTCCCTCAAGTTCCTGGAGTTTATTCTGAGTCGTTTAAGCAGTATGAGGTCTTGCATTGTCTTGCTGCAGAAGAGCTCGCTTTCCATTAACTAATGCTGGGTATTTTTGCTGCTCAATGGCATACATCTGCTCCAGCTGTTTGGAGTACAGGTTAGCATCAATGGTTCGACCATCCAAAATGAACTCATAGTGAATTATCCCCTCATAATTCCACCAGATGCAGAGTATCATCTTGTGTTCGAAACACCCTTGCTTAACCACGGCTTATGCATGTTAGGATTGTGGAAAAATATTTATATATGTATTATATATGTCTGTGTGTGTGTGTGTCTGTGCAAGTGTGTGTTTGTGTATGTTTTGTCTTGACATCATATGATGATAGTAGCTGTAAACAAGCATCACCATCTTACAAGTGAGGTTGTTTGTTTCCAATATTCTGTGAAAACCATGTCTGGTCATGGGGAAATATTACTTTGTTTGGAAACAGGTGAGATTTAGTGACAGGAAGGACATCTGGTTGTTAAAAATCTGTTTCAACAAATTCCATCTGACCCACTGTGCAAGCATGGGAAAGTGGATGTTAAAATGGTGATGAAGATATATCATCATCATCATCATTTAGCATCTGTTTTCTATGCCGGCATGGGTTAAACGGTTTGACTGGAGACTGGCAAGCCGGGGAGCTGCGGCAGACTCCAGACCGGTTTCTACAGCTGGATGCCCTTCCTAACACCAACCACTCCAGAGAATGTTTTTAACATGTCACCAGCACAAGTGCTTACAACATGTCACCGGCACGAGTGTTTTTAACGTGTCACCGGTACAAGTACCTATAATGTGTCACCGGCACGAGTGCTTTTAACATGTCACTGACACGATGATGATGATGATATATATCATCATCATCATCATCATCATTTAATGTCCACGTCCCATGCTGGCATTGGTTGGATGGTTTGACAGGAACTGATGCATCCAAGAACTGCATCGAGTTCCAATGTCTGCTTTGGCATGGTTTTTCCAGCTAGAAGCTCTTTCTAACACCAACCAATTTACAGCATGTATTGAGTGCTTTTTTGTGCCACCTGCACTATTAAGGTTACCATGCAGTCAGGCATATATACGAATGTGTGCGTGCGTATAT
>JAOPUL010002510.1:42726017-42740349 GCA_027564515.1 Octopus rubescens
TGCCACGCAGTGGGATTGAACCCAGAACCATGTGGTTGGGAAGCAAGCTTCTTACCACACAGCCACGCCGCGCCTAAATAATAATCATTATCATCATCCTTTAACATCCATTTTCCATGCTAGCATGGGTTTGACTCACTAAGTTAAAAAGAAAATACAGATCAAGAATATAGTAAGTGAACTTATGAATGGATAAAGTATTGGAGTAGTAAACCCATTGGCTGTTAGTTCAGATTTAAGTTCATCTAGTTATCATCTGTTTTGGGAGTGCTTTTTGGTTGCATGATTCCATGATCAAAGTGATGGGAAACTACTCCATTGTCTTCTTTCTTAGACATTTTGTTGGTATGTTTCCATGTTCACATTAACTGACAACCATCTTCTACACAATAGCACACACACACACAGACAACTGAAATTAATTCCTGTCATTAATCCACTAGTCTCTTTTGTTGATTTACACTGATAAATGTTCAAATGTTGGATTATTGAACTGTTTTCCTAACAAGATTGTTGTAATTGCAGGGAGATAGTGACGACGACGATAAAAATTCACGTGGACCAAGTAAAAGAAAGAAAATTCGTAAACTTATTTCTGATAAGAAGTTGACTGATAGTACAAAAGCTGCAGCTAAAGCAGAGGAAGAAAGACGTAAACGTGTCAATGAACGACAAAAGAAAGTAAGCTAGGGTTTTTTTCTCTCTCTTTTTTTCTTGATCTTCCCTGTCAGTCCTATTCCTGTCCTGTGTGTACTTAGATCTGTGGTGTTACATTTCTGGAGTTACGTTTGCTGATATCTCTGTTCTTACATGTTGTACTCTGTGTTGTCATATCAACTGTAGTCTCTACATTGTTGTTCTTGTCTGTCTTCAGTTCAACCGAGTGATAGGTAACGGTAATGTTCCAGCTAAATGCCCAGTGACCAAAAGGTTGGTTCTTGCCTTTGACAAAGAAGAGAAACCCATTTTAGAAGTTGCCAGTAATCTAATTACAAAACTGAAACCCCACCAAGTTGAAGGTAAAGATATATCTGTATTTACTAATTATAGTGTAAAGTAGAAATGTTGTTTGTTTGGATAATTTCAATAATTCATCATTAATTTTCTTTACTTGAGATGTCAACATCATATTTCTCATTATCACTCTTTATAGGTGTCCAGTTTATGTTTGATTGTTGTGTTGAAACCCTGTCTCAGCTGAAGAAAGAGGAAGGTGGCGGTTGTATATTGGCTCATTGTATGGGTCTTGGGAAAACTTTATCTGTGAGTAGTTTTAATTTACTGACAGACTATTCTTCTATATTTGACACTATTCAATCAATACTTATTGCTGTATTCCTTTTTCTTTCAAGCTAATTACATTTGTGCACACCCTAATGGTGAATAGGAGCAAAACCAAAATGAATACCTGTCTTGTCGTCTGTCCATTGAATACAGTTCTTAATTGGAAGGATGAATGGGAGAAGTGGGATGAAAATGAGGATTTAACGGTAAATTGAAATGTTTTTGTAACTTTTTCAACATCAACTTATTGGAAAAATACCTCTTAATCTTTTAGCATTCAGGCTATTCTGTCAAATTGTTTTGAATAAATCATGTTATCTCATAGCTTCAAAATTTTGAGAGGATGTGATTGTTTATTTTTAGAGTGACATTGTAGGATTGGTGTGAGAAGCTGGTTTGAACATAAAATAGGTAGAATATTTGGGTTCGATATGGCTGGCTTAAATGCTAAATGTCAAATTATAAATTCATATCTTTGACTAATGACGACTAAAATCTCAATGTTACATGAGTTCAATAATACATAGACGTTTGCGTTACATTATTAAGTTGAATATATTTCATTAGATCTCGTTATTTTTTACTATTTTAAAAATTAAAACATGACATTACATTTAGATAGAGTTTTAAACCACAATTCCACCCAGTTGATATCAGTGTATTTATAGGTATGCACAACTGACATTAGCCTGTTGTGACGATGCAGTTGTAATTATGTTATTAGGTGTACATCATCATCATCATCCTTTAACGTCCGTTTTCCATGCTGGCATGGGTTGGACGGTAAATAGGTATCATTAGTGCTATAGGTATACACAGCTATCATTAAGGTGTTGACAAGTTCTGGCACAACACACATGCTGTTTTATCTTCACATCTTAAATTACTTAATTGGTTTGACAAAAATGATGACTAATTATAAGATGAAAATAAATCATTTAAAAAAACAAAACAATTTTATCTCTAAATTCTGACTGAAGAAGCTAAATTGTGGATCCAAGTTGAGATTAATTTATATAATTAATGTGACAGAAAGTGGCAAGCTGTCAGAATCATTATCGTGCCAGACAAAATGCTTAGGGGTGACATTTCTTGTGGTTCTTTATGTTCAAATGCCTCCAATGTTGACTTTGCCTTTCATCCTCTCAGGATCGATAAAATAAAGTACCAGTTGAACATTGGGGTTGATGTAATTGAATAACCCCCTCCCCCTCTAAATGTGTGGCCTTGTGCCTAGAGTAGAAAGAATTAGTGACAGAAGTAAACATTAATTTTAATATTTAGTAGTTATAAACATGAATGAAAATGTAAAAAATAAATAGGAAAACTGAAATGGAAATTTGAAAGCTTTAAATAAAATATTGTTTCATGGCAGTTTGATAACATTTGTTAGGTTGAAATAATGTTAAAGTGAGATGGATTACACAGTAGTACTGAGAATGTGAATTAAATAGAAATTGATTCTCTTTGACTTATCTCATAGTTTATATAAACCATTTGTCGTTTTGTTTCATAAAATTGAACTCTAATTTGTATTTATTTTGGCATCTTTCAGGTATTTGAAATGACAAATGTCAAAAACAATTCTCATCGTTCTGATGTTTTGAAGAATTGGCATGAAAATGGCGGTGTTATGATCATAGGTTATGAAATGTACAGAAATCTTACTCAAGGTCATCATGTGAAAAATAAGAGACATAGAAAGAATTTTGAAGAATGTCTTATTAATCCTGGTAAATCAGCTGACTAATTCTTGCATACAGTAGCTTTATTATGTATTAAATTTTGTTAACTATTTTAACCATTTTTAGATGTTTGTTGCTTTAAAAAAATCTGACCAGGTGTAACTTATATAAATGTATGAAATAACAGTTTGGCTCAGCTCCACATGACTTAAAGTTTCATGGACATGTGGGACGTCCTTCTCAACAGATGCTTGGAGCTCTGCCGAGTCAAAATGTTATTAAAAATATATGTAACTTCTATCACTTCGTTTGTTCACTCACTCATGTGTGTGATATATCTTCTACATCCAACTCATTCCCTACCTCTAATCAACTCTCACACTATTTTCACTCAGTGCACTTACCTACACATCCACCTTTTTCTGCTCTTCTATCCTATTCTGTCTCATATTCATGTTGTACCTGGACCTCACATCTCTTTCTTTCTTTCTTTCTTTCTCTCTCACTTTCCAGGTGGGCAAGTCAAGCATTCACCTCTTCAGCAAGACACCTGCTCTTCTCCTTCTATCATCGTTTCTTTCTCCAGTCTATACCCTGCTCAGTTGAGGTCTTATTTTGTGGGTACTTGGTGACCTCACCAGTGCTGGTGCCACATAAAAAGCACCTAGTACACTCTGTTAAGTTGTTGGCATTAGGAAGGGCATCCAGCTGTAGCAACTGTGCCAAAGCAGACATGGAACCTGGCAGAGCCCTCTGGTTCATCTGTTCTTGTCAAGCCGTTCAATCTATGCCAACATAGAACAGGGGACATTATATGATGATGTTGATATATATATTCCATACTGGTGACATATTAAAAACACCCGTGCCGGTGACACGTTAAAAGCACCTGGGCCAGCGACATGTTAAAGGTACCAGGTACACTCTCTGGAGTGGTTGGTGTTAGGAAGGGCATCCAGCCATAGAAACCAAACCAAAACGGTTTAGAGTCTGGTGCAGCTCCCTGGCATGCCAGTTTCCAGTCAAATCGTCTAACTCATACCTGCATGGAAAACTTAACGCTAAAATGATGATGATGATATATCAGCAGCAGCATTTAACGTCTGTTTTTCCATGCTGGCATGGGTTAGACATGCACACATACACAGATATGTATATATAATCCAAAATGCTGACATAAGTAGAGCTATTATATTAGTGATGTTAACCCATGCCAGCATGGAAAAGAGATGTTAAAGGATGATGATGCTGTCATTTCACTAGGTGAATATTTGTTTACCATCTGACATCATCATTATCCTTGTTTTAGCACCCACTTTGTATGGGTTAGATGGAATTTGTTGAGGCAGATTTTCTTTAGTTGGATACCATTCCTGTCACCAACCTTCTCCTATTTCCAAGTAAAATAATATTGGCTGGATATGTTTTCACAGGAGATTGGAAGCAAAGAACACTGCTTTTATGACAGTGACATTCATTTATAACTATCGTGATGTGAAGACAAGGAGACATTAACACACACACACACCACACACGCACGTGTGGTTAAGAAATTTGCTTCCCAACTACGTGGTTTTGGAGTCACTCCCATTGCTTGGCACCTTGAGCAAATATTTTCTACCTTAACACCAAGCTGACCAAGACCTTGTGAGTGGATTTGTCTGACAGAAACTGAAAGGAGCCCATTGTGTGTGTGTGTGTCATTTCACTGATGCTTCTTTCCGTTTTTTCACATAAGCATGTCCAAGCTATTTGTCGGTCAATAGACTGGGAGATTTTTATCCTCACTTGGACACAGTTGGGGGTTGGGGACAGGAAGTGCATCTGGCCGTAGAAAATTCTGTCCCAGCATACTCTCATTTGACCCTTGCAAGCATGGAAAAATAGTCATTAATCCAATGATGTTGTTTCCCATCTTACAGTTTGTGCTAATTAAAGGGTCAATGTTTAAAAATGATGTTGATACATTGTCTTCGATAATACCTAGGTAAAATCTTTTCTTGAAATATTTATTTTCTAAATTATCATAAATGATTAAAAATCTTTCAGATAGTTAATATGTATATTAATAGAATGTAAAACTAGAAAGTGAAGTAATTGACCATAAAAATATTTATATTTGTTGGTGGTTGTTTTGTTAAAAGTGAGGTGCTAAGGACTTGTTAATTAGTTTTTGTATCAGAAACTCAATTGTCTTCTTGTCTCGCATTATTGAATTTCTTTTATCTCTTCTTTTGTCTTTATTTTCAGGTCCAGATTTAGTGGTGTGTGATGAAGGTCATGTTCTTAAAAATGATTCTTCAGGAGTGTCGAAAGCAATGAATAGAATTCAAACAAAACGTCGCATTGTTCTCACTGGAACCCCATTACAGAATAATTTAGTAGAATGTAAGTGTTTATTTCTACTGTCTCCCTAATGTTTTATTCTAGCCTGTTGTAAGATATCCATTTGTTCCTATAGAAATCAATCTCTGCTGCTTCTGTGTGTCATCTACATCAAAACCAATACATCCACCGCCATTACCAACTCACCAATTCCTTAATGACCAACAACAATAGTATGAATGATATAAGCAACTCCATCTAAAATATACGACAATGACCTTAGATAATGCTGTATACCCTATTGTATTTTGGAAGTTGCATAAAATGTCTTTGATCATAGGTCAATGAGGAATGACTTGAAATTAAACTGTAATGATAATACAACATATGACCACTACCTCGACCGACACCAAATCCAATACAACCAATACTAACACCACTACTACCAAATCACTAACTTTTGAATAAACAACTGACAACAACAATGATAGTATCAGTAAGATAGCAATGACTGTAGCTATATATGTTGTGTGTCTCCACAATTGTGTGTGTGTGTGTGTGTGTAAGTAGAGTGTACAGGTTTTATGGCTCATGTGAGAATTGCAAGGTGTGAAGTGACCATGAACCTGGTAACCCTTCAGCTATAATCATACAGAACTTCCAACCTCACTCTTTCACCCTTACATCCAAATATTTTGCTCTCACAAAGCAGTTCTTGGTGCTATTCTTTTACTACATTTTTTATTGCTGCTGCTGTTGGATTTATCTACAATTGAAGGTGTCTGAAAAGAACTGAAGGCACTAGTGCACAAGACCATAAAAGAATTCCACTAGTTATTAAACATAACTGTATTAAGAAAATAAAAGTGCATTTGCATGACTTATGGAGTGTAAGAGAAGAGAATGGGCAGCATTCATGTGTACATGTGTATTCATTGCATAAGTATGTGTGTGTGTGTGTATAAATATATTTGTATCTTGTATGTTTTGTTTCATTTTGTTTGTTTTATTTAATCATCTGATTTTGCATGCTAGCATAGTTTAGATGAGAGGAGACTTGAAATGAGGTTTTTTTTATATAGCCAAATGCACTCCCTGTTGCCAAGCCTTACCTGTTTTTCATGTATTTATATCCAGAGGAATCTGTAAGTGCAAATGTTGTGGACTATTTATTGGCAAGTAATATCAATGACTTTCATTGGTGGCAGACCAAACAAACAATGACATCATCTTTTATAGCTGAGTCTGAAATGAGGATGTCACCTCAGCACACTTGATGAGCTTCTTTCAGTTTCTGTCTACCAAATTAACTCACAAGTATTGGTTGACCTGGGGTTGTATAGTAGAAGTCACTTGCCCAAGGTTCCATGCAGTAGAGCTGAACCTGAAACCAAGTAGTTGAGAAGCAAACTTCTTAACCACACAGCCAAGCCTGCACCTATCGTGGTTTCAATTCCCAGACCGGGTGGTGCATTGTGTTCTTGAGCAAAATATTTCATTTCTTGTTGCTCTGCAATTACTTTGATGCATAGCACACTATGCACCTGTACAACCTATGTTGATTTGATGAAGGGAGTGAGCTAATGTGCAGCACAAACATTTGATCACTATAAACAAATCATTTGTGCAAGTTGTTCACCAAGAAATAGTGTCGTTTATGACCACAGAAACAAAGTGTGGTTTCAATTCCCATGTGATAATGGAATTTTTTAATGCATACACAGATACACTTTGGAAGCAGCTTATTAATAATTATGCATAATGTTACCAACTGGTTATTTATAAGAATGAGTTGATCCGAAGCTCTTTATTTGTCATCCTATTATTTTATTACAAAGGCTATGTCCTGATGCAGTAGCAGTAAGTGACTTCCCTGTGTATATACAAATATTATGTGCATATATATGGTGTGTGTTTGTGGTATTTCTTCTTTTTGTGGCTTATTGGAATGTGCGTAAAAAAATGTTACAATTAATATAAACATTGTATTTGAAATAAGGCATTTATGCAGATTTACCAGGATTCTCATACAACAAATTGGCTACAAACCGAGTTCTTTATTTCCCTGGCAATGCCAGGTATCCTTTTTCTAACTTTTAAAGTGTCTTTTGTTTTTACTTTCAGATCATTGTATGGTTAGTTTTGTGAAACCAAATTTACTTGGAACACGTAAAGAATTTTGTAACAGATTTGTAAATCCAATCACAAATGGACAGTGTTCCGATTCCACTTCATATGATGTAAAAGTAATGAAAAGACGTGCCCACATATTGCATGATCTCTTGGATGGCTGTGTACAGGTAAGAATGCAATTCATTTACCCACAATCAAATCAAAGAGCTATCTGTTAATCGTTTCCGTATGAGATTTCTAAGCAGAATACACTTCCTACATGTTCCAATAAATCTTTTAAATAATTGTGAATTTAAACTTCTTACATGACAACTGTAATTTTCTTGTTTATATATATATATATATATATATATATATATATATCTAAGGCGGTATTTGGAATAGAAAAACTTACATAAATATATGTATAACAATTTTATCTTAAAACTATTCTAAATTTAGGTAAACACTGGCAGAATCTTATTTTGTGTTTTAGTAGGCTGTTATTTTCTTCATTGCCTTGTGGTGGGTTACTTGTGATAGATTGTGTATTAGTTTTTGGTGATGAACATTCAGTTCAGCTAAACTACCTACATATTAACCCTTTAGCATTTAAACTGGCAATATCCAGTCCAAATATTCTACCTGTTTTATGTTTAAACCGGTCAGATCTGGCCTCTCACACCTATCCTATAATAAACACTAACCTCATCAAAATCTGGAAGCTACAAGATAATGCATGATTAATTCAAAACAATGTGAATAAATAACCATTACATTTGACAGAATAATCTGAATGCTAAAGGGTTAATGTTCAAGTAGGTTAGACCCAGCCTCTCACACTCACCCTACAATAAATAATCACATCATTGAAATCTTGAAGCTTCAAGATAATGCATGAGTAGTGTGAATGTTAAAGGGTTAAATTAATGTGCAGGTGGCTGAGTATCCCAGACACATGTTCCCTTAATATAATTCTCAGGTTGTCAATGTGACACAACACAACCTGGTTGGACCTTTTGAATTACATGTATAATGCATCTAATGGGCTTCTGCACAGTTTCCACCTACCTATTTTCATTCAGAAGACCTCACTCAACCTGAGGCTGCTACAGGAAAAGACCCTTGCCCAAACCGCATGCAGTGGGAGTGATCATGAGATGCTATGCTTGTGTTATTAATATCAGTATATATGGATGCATTGACATTGTCATTTAATTCCATTTTCCCACACTTGCATGGGTTTGGCTGTATTTGTTGAGGCAGCTTTTCTATGGCCAGATGCCCTTCCTGTTGCCAACCCTCACCTATTTCTAAGCAAAGAAATATTTTCCTATAGATGAACGACTGGAAATGAATAACCTTGCTTGTATGACACCGATACTCATTTACAATCTTCACATGATGTCTAGACAAGGGTATTCACACACACACACACACACGATGAGCTTCTTTCAGTTTCTGTCTACCAAATCCACTTGCAAATCTTTGGTCAGCCCAGGGCTATAGTTGAAGGCAGTTGCCCAGGGCACCGTGCAGTGGGACTGAAACCCATGGCCACATGGTTAGGAAGTAAGCTACTTAACCACACAGCAACGCCTGAAGAAAGTATTTCTCTTTTTTAATTCTCGCTACATTCTATTTGAAGAACCAGTTCTTGTCCATTCTGTTTAGCGGTCTCAGTTAAGATTCATTATCAAAAGTGGATATATTTCTCTGGTTTTGTTATTTTATTGCAACTTCAGAGACATTGTACTAAATAAGAAGCTGGTGCCTTTTTAAAATGGGTGGCATGGTTGGATAGGGTTAGGCTTAGGAGTGGTGGTATATATTTAAAAATGAAAATAAAGTGGCTCTAGAACACAAAATTTATGCTGCGACAGTGGTGGGTGGTGTAAGATAAATATTTACATATAATCAAATCTTACATTATCACTGATACAGTAAAGCGATTTGTTCAATGTCAGTTAGGTTAGTAATGAAAGGGTTAGTAACTTATTTTGTATTGGTGTTAGAAATTATTAACTCCAATATTTTATTGAAAATAAATGACATGAAAATGTTTTTCTAATCTCTTTGCTGCCATAATTTTTTTTTTGTTTTGTATTTCAGAGGAGAGATTACAATGTCTTAACAGACTTTCTGCCGCCTAAACTGGAATATGTTATTTTAGTAAGATTGTCTGATGTACAAATAGAATTATACCAGAAATATCTAGACAATCATTCACATGTTTCTGGTCCTGGGTCTGTAGACAAACGGCCAGTTGGATTATTTGCTGATTACCAGAACCTAATGAAAATCTGGAGTCATCCTTGGGTGCTAAAACTTAACGAAATTAGACAGGAAAATAAAGTAAGTTGATATTTTATTGCAGTATTCAGTAGTTGAAGCAGTTATGTTTTATGTCAATTATTGTATGCACTGATTATATAGACTTAACCTGTGTTAGGAACATTGTTGCTATGGTAATGAGTAGGAGATGGAGGAAGATCATCATCATCATCATCATTTAACGTCTGTTTTTCCATGCAGGCATGGGTTAGACGGTTTGACCGGAAACTGGCAAGCTGGGGTGCTGAATCAGACTCCAGTCTATTAACATATATGAATAAATGTAAACATTCATTCACACACCCACACACATTATGTAGTATGCTATGTGGATGGAAGATATGCAGCCCAGTTTGTGTGTGTATGGTGCAGACATGGTTGAGCACCTAAGACGTTTACTTCATAATTATGAGATTCTAGGTTCAATTTCACTGCATGGCATCTAAAACAAGTATCTTCTACATATCTTCTATTCAAACCAAGTGTGACTGGATAGTCTGTCAGATGTGCTGTACCACATCCTCTCACAGAAGAAAAAGATGTAGCAGTTAGTTTTAAGGCAGTTTCTAACAGATGGATTTCCAGCAGCCTCCTGCACCAATTGACTTGGAGCACCTTTACCCTTAGGTCTATCACTTTCACATGGAAAATAGTGAGGGGTGGGGGTGACCAGTGTACTTTCAATGCAGTTATATAAAGTTTTATTGCACAGGTGTCTTCTCCTGCAACATGGATTTTGGATCTTATATTCTTAAAAATCCTGGCAGTGATGGAAAGTCTAGCAACAGGAGCAGGCCTGAATGTATTGTAAGCTTCTAGTCAGAACACTACACATCAGAAGTACAGGGGAAACAGTTACTGTTTGTTGGGGCTCCAGCATGGGACTTGTGCAACTGAGTAATCATATCTAGGAATCATGCAGCTCATCTCAGTCACAGAAATAATTAAAACAGGTGACCTAAAAAATCATCCATTCAGCCTAGTTCCTGAACAGGAAGCCACATCAGTCAAGAAGAACATTTCATATAACAGTCAAAAGACGAACTAAACAAAATATGACACCCAGGCCTGTCATGAGGAATATATGAATACTACTTAACGTTAGCAACTTGACAAGCTGACCCAGTATCAAACATATCTCATAGCTAGTGAGCTAATGAGCTAATTTAGATACTGCTAACTTACTGAGACCAGGCTACACCTTCTTCTGGAGGGTTATCCGAAGTGCGGACACTGGCTTTGGCATAAGAAACAGTTCATAATGATGACCAAGACACGGGATGATATTATTGAGTATTGTCTGTGCTGAGAGCCACTAAGTCACATTAATGAGTGCCAACATACTAACACTGCCATCTGATATTCAAGGTAAAGTCATATTTTATTAGGCATTATTATGTAAGATACCCAAGACAAGACAAAATCACCCTAATGGATGATTTTAATGTATGAGTAGGAAGTGATCAAGTGATCAGGAACCATGGTGTTGGGAAAACTAACAGAAGTTGTGTCAGATTAATTTGTGTGCGAAGAACATGCCTTCTTAATTACTGGCACCATCTTCCAGCAGCAGAACAATCACAGGACCTCAACATGAATCTTTTCAATATCACAAGGCTGCAGATCACCATTCCCTTTGACAGCAAGGGTCTCCAAGTAATACTTGGCCTCTCCAACCAAGCATTAACATGTTGTGTCTGCAACCAAAACAGCATATCAACAAACAGGGATGTATCTAAGGATCCACAAATGAAGGAAAAGATGGTCGTCATCAGCACAAAGATATGATTTAGATGAACATATCTATACATACAATGTGCATGCATATTTGGATATAGTTATATGCTATATGTAATATGCACATAAATGCTTCTAACAATCCAAACGCAAAAACGACCAACAAAACAAAGAACACAGTTGTATAAGTGGCTAGAGAACCATGACCACTACAACCCACCTATGCTCCACACATACACCTCGTTTTTTCCCTCTCACACACACACAGTTACCTTCAGCTGGATTTGAACTCTGAATGTAAAGGGCCATAGCTACATACCGCTGAGAATTTTGTTCACTGCCCTGACGATTGTCATTCAGTGTCGTTTAACCCCTTAGTATTTAAACCGGCTATATCAGGCCAAAATATTCTACCTCTCTTATTCTCAAACTGGCTATATTTAGTCTCTCACACCTACCCTACAATGTCATTTTAAAAATAAACTATCACCTTGCCAAAATCTCAAAGCTATAAGATAATACTTGATAAATTCAAAACAATGTGAATAAATAAGCATTATATTTGACAGAGTAATCTGAATGTTAAAGGGTTAATAACAATTGTTCCTAACAGAGGTACAAATCCCCGTAATTTCTAGTTAAACCCAAAGTGGATTAGCTGATTAAATCAACACTAGTACCTCACTGGTACTCTATTTTTTTTTTATCGACACCAAAAGGACGAGAGGCAAAGTCAACCTTGGCTGGAGTTGGACTCAGAACGTAGAGCGCCAGAACAAATGCAGCAAAGCATTTTAACTGATGAACTCTAATAATAAATAATGAATAGTAAGCTGCTTAATTTGAAGAGAACAATGATAAAGTCAACAACAATAATAATAATCCTTTCTACTATATAGGCACAAGACCTGAAATCTTAGGGAAAGGGACTAGTTGATTACACTGACCCCAGTGCTCAACTGGTACTTATTTCATTGACCCCAAAAAGGATGAAAGGCAAAGTCGACCTCGACAGAATTTGAACTCAGAACGGAGATGGAAGAAATGCCACAAAGCATTTTTTCCCAGCATGCTAATGATTCTACCAGATCAATACCTTAATAATAATAATAATTATTATTATCATCATTATATTATTATTACAATAAATGCTAATAATGAAGATTGATAGATAATCCATGATAGATTAGGTAGCTATTGTTATTGGAAAGCACTCAGAGAGAGAGAGAGAGAAAGTGGAAATAGCGTGTGTGCATGCACGCGCTTTGCTCTCCTGTTTATGCATGTTAGAGTGGAGGCACAAAAGAGATTACTAGAAAATGCTGGAACACAGATAAAGAGAAGGTGGTTGTGGTGGTGATGGTAGCAGTAGCAGTAGCAGTAGTAGTAGTAGTACAGTAGCAAGGAAGAAGGCTGCTAGGATAATCAGCTGCTAGTAGAGGGGTGGCCCTTAACACAAGCTCACAAGTCAGGGCTGGAAGTAGCAGGAAGAGAAGTACAGGAGTAGAGAGGGGGGAGTGTAGTTCAACTATTAGACCTTGACCTTCCTCTACATGGTCCTACTTCTCAAGTTGGCACAGCTTTCTAGTGGAAAGAGAGAGAGGTAGAGAGAGACGGAGGAGGGGGTTGAAAGAAGGAGAGAAGATTCCTTTCAGGCCTCCTCCATCAATGCTTTGAATGAGGTGTGGATAGATAAGCTGGCCAGGATGTGTGTGTGTGTGTAGATGCGGGGGGGGGGGGGACAAAGCTTAGAAGTTTGTTTCTCAACCATGTGGTCCCAGGTTCAGTTCCCACAGTGTGACATCTGAGGCAAAATGTGTTAACCCTAACCTCAGGTTAATCCAAGCCTTGTAAATGAAATTGGGGTAGACAGACGCCTGTCAAATGAATTGTATCTATAATTCAAAAACTCAAGATAATCATCCTTGAGATTTATGTTACAGATACATATTTCTAAGGAATACTCATCCAATTTCATCGAATATAAAGACAATCATACATTGAAAGTGATGCCAGTCCATCATATAATGTGTGTGTAAATCATCATCATCCTTTGACGTCTGTTTTTCCATGCAGGCATGGGTTAGACGGTAATATATATATATATATATGTGTGTGTGTGTGTGTGTGTATATATATGTGTGTGTATATATGTATATATATATATGTATGTATATATGTAGAGGCAGACATGGCTGTGTGGTAAGAAGCTTGCTTCCCAACCACATGGCTTCGGGTTCAGTCCCACTGTATGGCACCTGGGGCAAGTGTCTTCTTTAGCTTCAGGCAGACCAAAGCCTTGTGAGTGGATTTAGTAGATGGAAACAGAAAGAAGCCCATCGTAAATATATATATATATCTACGTGTGTGTCTTTGTGTCTGCTTGAGAACAGGTGTTAGTGTCTTTGCATCCCCATAACTTAGCAGTTTGGCAAAAGAGAACTGACAAAATAAGTACCAGGCTTTAAAAAAATAAGTACTGGGGTTGATGCATTCGACTAAAAGTTACAGGGATGCAAACACAGTAACACCTGTTCTCAAGCAGTGGTGGGGGACAAACACAGACACAAAGACACACACATAGATATATATATATATATATATATTTATGCCAGTCTTCTTTCTGTTTCCATCTCCAGAATCTGAAAGAGGCAGACACACTTATAGCACTGTGAAACTCTGAGTAATTACAGGTTCGGATCAAACTGTTTTGAATTAAACATGTAACTCCTACCAATGTGTTGAGTGCTCTTTCTTTCGTTTGTCCACTCACTCATGTATATATCATCATCATCCTTTAACGTCTGTTTTTCCATGCAGGCATGGGTTAGACGGTTTTGACTGGAAACTGGCAA
>JAOPUL010002510.1:42753176-42771541 GCA_027564515.1 Octopus rubescens
GCTTGCCAGTTTCCAGTCAAACCGTCTAACCCATGCCTGCATGGAAAAAGAGACGTTAAAGGATGATGATGATGATACCCACATACACATGGATCTATCTATCTATCTATCTATATATATATATACACACACACACAGCCACGAATCTATATATATACACACACACATATATCTATCTATATATATATATAATTTTTTTGTTTGTATTTCTTGATTTAACCAAAGACTATAATTTCTGAATGTAGTGGTGATGTTTAGTGTACTGGACGTTATGGTGTTATGTCTACTACTGTGTTGTGATGGTGGTGGTCTTTAGTTCCCTTAGTGTTACAGAATGCTGGTATTTAGTGTTAACATATCATCTTTCAACATCTAAATACCTGTTAGATGTAAGTGTAGGTCTACGGTGATTGAAATCAGTATGATACAATGGAGGATGTCTGTGTACGATTGAAAGGATTATGTAGTTAGTGTAATTACTACACTAATCTCAACTATACTGAGTGGGGGTCTGCACTGTTTTATTGTTTGTCATTGTGGGTGATTTGTTGTGTTCTTCATCAGAATATTCTAGTGCTGCAAGTGCCATGTAATGTTCATGATATGCTACTTTGATATCAGTTGATAGAGATGGGAAAGCTTTATAGGATAGTCAAAAAAAAAAAAGTCTTTTGTAAAATGTTTGAAAGTGTAACATTAATATCCATGTTGAGTAGTGCTACTGTTTAACCCTTTTGATACCAACCTGATTGAGACAGCCCCTAGTTCTATCATACAAACTTACTGTTTTAAAGTATTTCAAATAAAAACTTACCATCAAAATTTCATGTTAATTTATGTTTTAAACGCTAGCTTAATAATGAAGTTTTTATACTAAAATCTTCGTTATTTTCAAAATTAATTGAAACAATTATAGGTGCAGGCGTGACTGGTGGTAAGAAGCTTGCTTCCCAACCACATGGTTCTGGGTTCAGTCTCACTGCATGGCAGTGTGTCTTCTACTATAGCCTTGGGCCGACTAAAGCCTTGTGAGTGGATTTGGTAGACTGAAACTGAAAGAAGCTTGTCGTATATATATATATATATATATATATATATGTTTGTGTCCTTCCCCCACCACTGCTTGACAACTGGTGTTGGTTAGTTTACGTCCCTGTAACTTAGCGGTTCGGCAAAAGAGTTTCGATAGAATAAGTACCAGGCTTGAAACAATAAGTACTGGGGTTGATTCATTCGACGGGAAATTCAAGGCTGTGCCCCAGCATGGCCGCAGTCTGATGACTGAAACAAGTAAAAGATAAAGAGTATTTCAACAGGAATATGGTAACAAAAGGTTTAAGTTTGATTACTGTTGCATTTCATTAGGACAGGGCTTTGTATATTTAATATTTTGATTCTACTACCTACTTTTCAAACAATTACAGTATAATCTTGAATTAAATCTTCTGGCTGTGTTTGAATTGGTCTTTCACAAATTGACTGTAAATGTCATAATGTTAAATTGTTTTATGAAGAATGCAATCCAATGAAAGTGTTACATTGTTTCAATATTTTCTTTCCTCAGTATCCAAATCTTACCCATGATCAGTTCCAAATGAAAGTTCATGAAGTCATGCGAGCCCAAATAAATCAACAAATAGACATGCAGCAAAGACAGGTAAGGCAAAGCACAATTTATAGAGATAATCAATGTATTTGTATTGATGAAGATCTGCTGTAATTACTACAAGTGTGGTATGTTATTGTTGTAACTAATACTGTGTTTGTTTCTGGTGAATTGCAGGTCCAGGAACAGTTGAAGAGAGAAATGGCCAGAAACAGACAGATGAAGGCACAAATAGCCCGTCAGTTTGATCAATATCAATCTCCACAAAGAATGATTTCACCTATGGTTCAGGGTGCCAATATGATGCCAACACAGGGAGGGTCAATGGCTGGAGAAGCTGGAGTACCAAACTCTCCTTCAGCAACTGGCAACCAACAACTGTTGAATATGCTTCAGCAAGGCAGCGTCCCTGGGTCTCAATAAACAAGATTTGGGTGGGGATTAGAGAATCAACTCTTGCTTTCTCCCTGCATGTTGAAGCAAATATCTTCAGTTTGTTGCGATCCTCTATTAGTTGGTGACACTGATGATTCCATCATTTCACATATAGTTTTAACCATGTTTTCTTCAATGTCAAAACCAATCTTGCTATATATTGCTTTGCATTTGTCTTATGTACATGTGACATTCACAAATGCTTAGTGTATGGCAGGTTGAAACACTGACCAAATTTAATATCTTTGGAAGTTCCCTAAAAGGTGTGCCAAAAAAACCCCCCTCAATGTAAACTCACCTACTTCCATGGCATTTCTGCACTACTCTTTGTTATCCCATGATAGAGTAGTGCTGATCTAGGAGTTCAATAACCAAAACTGATAACAAGGAGAGAATATTCTACTTTTGCTTCTTTCATCTCATGACGCTTTTTTTATTAGTTTATTTTTTTATAGTTTCTCTCTCTCTCTCTCCCTTACATTAAATTTATTTTTTAAAACACCATTTTCACTGTTTTATATGAGATTACATAACAGTTGAAGTTTCTAAGTCAGTTTGTCCCCTTTTAACTATCCTCACAAAAATCATCTTTTGCTAGTTCTTCCTTGTTTTCACATTTTGGTCATCATGTGACAGGTATAGTGGAGGTTGGTTACCCATCTCTGCTGCTAGTCACTCTCAAATACTCTCTTTGGCTTAGAAGAAAGACATAGAAAAAAAAAAAGGTAAAAAGGTACATTCTTGTGTTGTTTACTCCTCCCCAGTGAGGAGAAAGATTGAATTGTTTGGCCATGAATCTCCTCCCTTTGCTTTGTGACGGTGTTTTACTTACGCTGGCGACATTCATGAACATAATTATTTACTTGATTTATGCTGGCAACATTCATGAACGTAACATAATTATTTAAAAGATTAAAAAAAAAACAAAAATATAATAATGAACTTATGGGGATACACTCACCCTCATCACAAGGAAAGTAAAAATTATATTGCAGCATCAAGGATTTATTCATTAAATTACTAAACTCTCATCGTGAATTTCCCTTGTATAAAATAATCCCGCTGTGACATTTTGAAGGACCACTCAGCTTGTAATGCCACTTTTTAAAACAAACTGACTGAGATTAGCTAACAATCACATCATGCCTAAAACCAGCATGAGTTGAACATTTTTCAATTAGTTTTGTGTGTACAAATCTTCCTTAATCTGATGAAGAGGACATTAAAAAAAAAAAAAAGACAGTGGAACACTTCTTTGTCAATACTTGTTCACCATTTCCCCCCTTGAATTTAATGAAAAACCAATTTTCATCATCAAAGGGTTTGTCTTTTATTTCCTTTCATTGCCTGATTCTTCAATTGGAAGTTTGTAATATGTACTGAGTGATTGGATTAGTATTAATTAGACACAACCCACACTCTATATCGCTCCACAGAGCCAACTGTGCTTCTCCTACACAATACTATTTGCTTTTCAAGCCATCTTCTCTTTTTAAACTAGAGATTATTTTTCTTAAAACATTTCTGGTTATATTTTAAATGTCTCGCCATCCTCTTATCTCCAGGACAAGTCTTAACAAACTAGACTTTTCCCTCCTGGAACATCTCATCACCCCCGACCACATCCCCCCATAAGTAATATCCATGTATTTTTTAACTTTGTTTATAGTCTGAGTACTTAAATGGTCCATTATTTATGAACATTTTGGAGAGTCTAGTTTTGTCAAAGCAGTCAAACTTGCTAATATTTCACTTTGAGCTGACCTAATTGTTTTCACTCTATTGTAGATATTTCTACTGCTGTGCCTCATTCGTTACAGCAGTAGTGTTACATCTGGGTTAGCTTTGTACTGCTTCTGTATACTGTGCAGGTTGTTGGGTGTGAGCCACTGGTTGGGCCCAATCCGGCACAAAGATGGCAGTTTCCATAGAGGCAGCCAGTCAACCAGGCAGAAACATAGAATCTATTTGGAAGCTGTTTGGAGAAATGAAAATGAAAGAAAATACAGAATAAAATATTAGTTTTTTTTTTATTTTTAATCTAGCTTTTGACTAAAGAAAACTTGTTCTTTAATTTCTGTTGTCATTTTGTATAACATTGGTAATAAAAAAAAAAGTTTGTCCTGATCCTGAATTGTTAGTGGAATTGTATCAAGAAAACGTAATTCTGATGGCGACTGGGATATTTTAATACATTGCACAGAGTCATTAAATACATAACAAATCTGTTATAAGTATATATATGTGCGTGTTTGCATATATATATATTTATATACATACATATATATTTAAATTTAGACTTGGGCGCTCAGTTTAAGAAAAGAGTGTTATAGTTTTACACCAAAGTCTCATCTAATTAGATTATGACTGCAGTGATGATTCTGCTTGAAGATACAAGTGAATATTCAGCCATTTATTGGTTCAGTGGGAAGGGTGCTCAGTTGTGTGAAACCAACAGAGAATCCATTTACTTTATTTCATTGTTTTACTTCTGCTTTTCCTTTGCTGACATGGGTTGGATGGGCCTTTATGTTCTGTATCATCTTGCATACATCAACAGAGAAAAAAACCAACCAGCTTTGGTATTGTCACCGGCACTCGAGAGGTTATCCGACTACGCAAGGAGGTTTACCCCCCACCCCCTTTTAAAATTATTATTCAAACCTGCTCCTGAGTTCTATGATGCAAACTTTCTATTTTAAAGCATTCCATTCAAACTTCATATCAATTTACATACCAACAAAGTGGCGAGCTGGCAGAATCATTAGCATGCCAGGCAAAATGCTTAGCAGCATTTTGTCTGTCTTTATGTTCTGAGTTCAAATTTGGCTGAGGTCGACTTTGCCTTTTATCTTTTTGGGGGTCAATGAAAATAACTACCAGTTGAGCAGTGGGAGTTGATGTTACTGACTTGCCCCTTCGTCGAAATTGCTGGCCTTGTGCCAAAATTTGAAATCAGTTTACATACCAACCACCAGCTTAACCCTTTGGCATTCAGATTACTCTATCAATTGAAATACTTGTTCACATTGTTTTGAGTTAATCCTGCTGCATTAATCTTGTAGCTTTGAGATTTTGATGATGTGATTGTATATTTTTATAATGACATTATAGGGTAGGTGTGATGGGTCAGATCTGGCCAGTTTTAACATAACATAAAACCAGTAGAATATTTGGGGCCAGATATGGCCTGTTTAAATGTTAAATGGTTTCAAATTGTTGCACAAGACCAGCAATGTTCGGAGGAGGGCATAAATCGATTACAAGGACCCGTGTTCAACTGGTACTTATTAAAGATGAAAGGAAGTTGATCTCAGACTGCAAATGATGGACGGAAATGCCACAAAGCATTTAGCCTGGTGTGCTAATGGTTCTGCCAGCTTGCCGCCTTACTAAAATCTTCATTACTTTCAAACAAAAGGGTTAAAGGCTTTTGTGTACCCTGCATCAGTTCTTATTTGGAGTAACTGTTCTTGATGTGAATTATGGAGTCTTGGTCATTTTTTCTGTCTCCTCTGCCCTGTGTTACTGCCACTCCTTCCTTCCATACAACAATGTACTACTTCACTCTGTAGGTATTAGGCTAGTTGCTCCCTAAAAAGACAAAAGTATCATCACCCTGCACTGTCTTTGGCATGTTTTTTTTTTAAAAAACATTATTTACAGTTGGACGCTGTACATCACACTTGAAATGAAAGAGAATGCAGTAGTAATACATTTTCATCCATTAAACCAAGTTGGTATAGTTTTGACTGCTGGATGCCCTTCCTATCACCAAACACTAGGGTAAGATAAGTGTATTATTTTGTACTGCCAGTACTAAAAATCTTACATTTATTTCCATAGTAACTTCTCTCAGTTGGGTTGCCTTCATTGTGGCTGAATATATAAATTATCCAGCCTAAATGGATAATATGTGCAGACAACCATGTGGTTTAAAAGGTTTGCTTTTCAACCACTTGGTTTTGAGGGTCAGTCCCTTGTGGCACCTTGGGCAAGTGTTTTCTACCATTGCTCTGGCCTTGTGAGAGGATTTGATAGATGGAAACTGATTGCATAAGTTATAAAACCAGTGGTGTAATTCATTTCCAGTCTGCTATGAAAACAGGTACAGGTTGGTGACAGCAAGAGCATCTGGCTGTAGAATGTCTCCATTCATTTTGTGCAAGCATAGGAAAAAGTGGATCTCAACAGAATTACATTGTTTAATTTTAATGTGTGCAGATTTATGCAGAATGCTTGAAAGGAATATCTATTTTAGTGATTTTTACTTTTGTCACCAAGTGTTGGGTGATCCACTTGAGAATATCTTACATGTATGTTATTGTGAAATCGTCAGTAGATTAAGCCTTAGGAACCTCTGATATATTCCAGACATTAGTATCGAATATAGATATTTAAAAAGTCTTATTGGAGAGTGAAGACTTGATTACTCCATGTATCTATACAGGCAGTGCAAGCTGCATATTGTGATCACTGGGAGAAAATATTATTAGCCAGTTATTTTGAAAAGATTAAGTGGAGGATAACAACCATAAAGCCGAGAGAACTGTGTCATAGGTCTTCAAAGAAACCCCCTTACTTGCAAGTGTTTTGGCTCTTAACTCCTTATATTCTAATGGGGCTAAGTTGCATCATGATCATGGCTCCTGGATACTTCTCAGCTGTTACATTCTGTGCTACTGTTTGCATCAGAATGAACACCTTCACAGGTGATTAAGCTGCTCTAGAGTCAAAACATCATGACTGAAAGGTAGGTAAATTATGCCTATTAAAGTTCACTTCCGTTCCTCCTCCTTGACCGGGTCCAATTGGAATCCTCCTACACTGCTTCTTCCAATGCCTTAACAACTTTGGTTCACTTTCTTCCAGAAATTGAGAGCTGCTTTTATGAGATCATAGTTGGCAATTTGGCAGAGTCATTAGAGAAGCTTTGCAGTATTACTGCCAGTTACGTTCAAATCACGAGGTGAACTTAGCCTTTCATCCTTTTGGTGTCGATAAAGTAAGTACCAGTGAAGCCACTGGGATCAATGTTATCGACTTAGCTGCAATACCCAGGTATGGGTTAAATACCCTTGCCAAACTGCATGCAGAGTATGGCAAATCCCCAGGACTCAATTAGAGCAAATTTGCCCACAAGCCCTCTCACACTCACCTTTATGGCAAGGACTTTGGTTTGGAAACCAGATTTTCTCAACCCGATGGCTAAACTGCCATATTTTTCAACCTTGTTGATGTGAACTTACAGCCCTGCTTTCATATGGAACTGAGTCAAAATTGTCAACGAGGTTGAGCACAATGTTTAATCGTGTACCACTCTTGATGTGTACTCCCATTTATCCAGCAGACCCTGCTTCCATGATCCAATTGGTAGAGCTGTTCCAGGCCACAAAAGTGCTCAGCCCACACAGTTTGAAAATATCTGACTATAATTCTTTCTAAAAATACAAGACCTGAAATTACATCAAACACAGTGCGCAGCTGGTACCTATTTAATCTACCCCAAAAGATGAAAAGCAAAGTCAACCATGGGACTATTTGAATTCAATGCTGTTAATGATTCTGCCAGATCACCTAGTATAGGCAACTGCAAGAGTATATAAATTATATACACACACCAATACCATCAGCCACCTTAATATGCTAGTATCTCAACGGACAGTTCCATCATCAGCGTACAGCTACCATCACACTATAGCTCTGTGTACTTAACTGGCCAGATCCAGCCTTTCATACCTACCTTACAATGTCACTAAAAATAAACACATCACTGAAATCTCAATGTAAATACTTAAGCATTACATGTGACAGAGTAACCTGAATGCTGAAGTGTTTGGGACCCACTAATTCAATTTTTTTTATTATAATAAACAACTTTATTCCCCCACCTCAAGGAAGGGGTAAGATCAGATTCCTGTTTCCAGGACATGCAGAGCAATAATACTGCTTTGTTGACAAAATAAGATCCTAGTCAGTCTCTAAACGCAGCATATAATCTTTAAAAATTGCATAGTACAGGCATGACAAGAAGTTTGCTTCCCAACCAAATGGTTCCGGGTTCAGTCCCACTGCGAGGCACTTTGGGTAAGTGTCTCAAGGGGCTTTGGTAGACAGAAACTGAAAGAAGCCCGTCATGTGTATGTCTGTCCCCCAATCACTTGACAACCAGTGTTGGTGTGTTTTATATTCCCGTAACTCAGCAGTTCAGAAAATGAGGCTGATAAAGTATGAGATAAAAAAAAAAAAAAGTACTGGTGTAGATTTACTTGACTAAAATTCAAGGCAGTGCCCCAGCATGGCTGCAGTCTAATGACTGAAACAAGTAAAAGGATATTTTTACTGGAGCAACATTTGAAGGAATAAACAAGAACACCACTGAATTGCTTATATTGACAATCAGACACAAGAATTATTATCCTGGGAAGTTTGTCTTTGTTGTGGTAACGATAAAGATAGTTGAAAGGAAAAACAAAAAAGAAGCTGAAGTAACAAATATAAGTGTTAATAGCAAGATGGAGGAGAAAAACAACTTGAATTGTCATCATTTGATGTCCGTTTTGACCAGAGCTGCACCAGGCTCCATTTGTTTATTTTGAGTGTGCCGGATGCTTTTTATGTGGCACAGGGCTCTTGCAGGGAGAGCGGCTTGAAGAGCTCTTGTCATGTAGAGGTTTAATCACATTGCTTAGATTCAGGTTCAGTCCAGTGTCTCAACATTACTTGATAGCTGTAAAGGAGTGTCACTGTCATGCATGTGATGTTCTTGGTTTCCAATCTTCCATAAAACACCTCATTATGGGGAAGTAATATCTTCGTGGAGGTGCATGGCTCAGTGGTTAGTGTTGGACTCATGATCGTGGTTTCAATTCCTGGATAGGGTGATGCATTGTGCTCTTGAGCAAAACACTTCAATTCACATTGTTGCAGACCTTAAAAAACAAGTACTGGGGTCAATTCATGACTAAAGATTTTAAGGCAGAACCCCAGCATGGCCAGTCTAATGACTGCAATAAGTGAAAGATATATTGTCAAATATGGAAAACCTCGAAAAGTTAGCTGCCTTTCCCATCCTCTATTACAAGGAGGGCCACGGGGCAGGCTCATCATAGGGTCTTAACAGAAGCCATGGTTATGAGGCTGGATAGATTCCCCAACCCATGCTTGCATGGAAAACGGATGTTAAAGGATGATGAATCAACTGAGACTATGGTTATTATCCAAACTCATCCCTTGTCACCAGTTGGCTGGGCTTGAATCCTTGACCTGGGACATTCTAATGACACGGCCATACAACCAGAACTGTAAACTCAATGTGGAGAAGTAGTGACTCAACCAGGAGACTCCCAGATTTCTGAGATTAATTTTACTCCAGAGATCCTTTGCATTATAAATCGTACTCTTTCGGTCATTACCCAATGTCCCTAAGTGTGAAAACCTAGCATAGGCATTGCATTAGGAAACCAATTCGCATAGGAGAGAGAGAGAGAGAGACAGTGTCTGAGAGCAATGAAATGAAATAGGGAATCATGATAAGGCATTTCAACATGGTTCTGTGAGCTCTCTAAGAAATTAACTTTCCAGTAGTCTATCCAATAGTTTCTAACTTAGCAAACAAGGGTGGCATAGAATTACAACGAAGGATGGAATATTACAGCTATCATACAATTTGAGATGCTCAGTGCATTAAATCAACCAAGCTATATCAGCAGTTTTGGTTGATGCATATCTGAAAGTTTGAAGGATGTTGCATAAGAAATAACCTTTTAACCAAGAACTGCTCTCAGTAACCCCATGAATCCTATTCTGTGTTCCAACAGAATTTCAGAAGTGGATGAATATATATTCAGAGAATAAGGTAATTCAGATTACTATGATAAATATCATGCACCATCTCGTAGCTTTGAGACTTCAATGATGTGACAGTATATATAATCTTTAGAATGACATTGTAAGAGGCCAGATTTGGTTGGCTTGAGCATGAAACAGATAAAATACTTGGACTGGATACAGCCAGTTTAAATGCTAAAGGGTTAATACCGGTAGTCATCTTATTAGATTATCAAAAACTGAGACAGCTTGTGACGAATTTAATGATTCATGGTCATTACCAGAAAGGATTCTTAATTTCAGGAAGAAAAAAAAAAATATAGGGCACGGCATGGCTGTGGTCAAGCTCATTTTGTAACTGCAGGTTTTCAGGTCCAATCCCACTGTACATCGTGAGCATCTACTACAGCCCCTGGTCAACCATTGCCTTAGGAGTGAATTTGGTACATGTACATGTCTGACCTCGCTGCCACTACTTGACAGTTCAGAAGAGACAAATAAAGTACCACACTTAAAATATACAATGCAGAGTAAAGTATAAGGGGTGTCCAAACATACCTGACTTTTCCCCCCACCCTCCCTGCACATCTGTCAAAATTTTCACACCGGTCAGCTGCTACAGATTCTGGCTGTTATGCTTAGAGTACAGACGCAGTTTGAGCACATCAGATTTGTTTTCATGCAAGATGACCGAAGGCATCAAACAGAAATATTGCATGAAGTTTTGCTAAAAGCTTGGTGATACTCAAACTAACCATCCAGAAAATTGAGCAGGCTTTTGGCAATGAGGCTAGGGCAAAACGCAGATCAAGGAACGGTACAACAGCTTCAAACATGGCTGCAACTCAGTGAAGAGCAAGGCATGCTAGCCACAAGGAGATGATTGAGGTTTGGCGAATAGCCTCGGAAGACCATCATGTAACAAATCAGGCAATTACACATGAAAGTGGGAATAAGAACATCCCACTTTAATGGAGGATTGGTGTATGCAGAGATTGTCGGTGAAAAAATAAATGCCTTTTGAATTCACCTTGTAATCCAAGCCTTCCTGTTCAAGAACATCACAACACTTGTCCAACAGGCTCCCTACTTGGCACTGTGCGACTTCTGGCTCTTACCCAAACTGAAATGGAAGCGATTTGAGCCACAACAGGAAATGAGAAAAGAAATGGTGGAGCCCTATATCATTCCAGAGGTGTTACCAGCAGTGGCAGAACCACTGGGAGAAGTGTGTGAATTCCTAAGGGGAGTATTTGAAGGTGATTAAATAAAATTTGGGAAATGTACAAAATTGGGCTTTTTTTTTTGCCCAAAGGTTGGATATATTTTAACCCTTTAACATTCAGATTAATTTGTCAAATGTACTGCTTATTCATTCACATTATTTTGAATTAATCATGCATTATCTCGTACCTTCAAGATTTCTATTATGGGATTATTTACTTTTAATATGACAGTGTAGGGTAAGTGTAAGAGACTGGATTTGGCCAGTTTGAACATAAAACAGAATATTTTGGCCGGTTTAAATGCTAAAAGGTTAAACAAACAACAGAAGATATTTTAAACTTCCAAATCGTTTATTTATCCATAAAATCAGCTGTTAGAGCCCACCTGGAAAAGACAAGAAACACACGTCAGTCACAATATTGTAATCAATGTTAGAAAATAGAAATGATATAAACTAAAAGAAACAAAAGACTTACTTTATGTTGCAACTGGGGGAGCTTCTGCAGGTGGTTTAACTCCTTTATGTTCACTGTATGGGGTCTGTACTATTACTTCTTCTTTGGGTTCAACAATACTAACATGATCTGGTAGAGGACGTTTAGGTCCTATCTTGCCATTGGGATCAAATGGTAACATGATCTTCACTTTAATTCCCAACACACCTGATAGCAGAGGGAGAAGTAGAAATATTAGAATACAGTGTTTATTTATACAATGATGGAGAGGGGAATGAAGGACACAACATCAAAAAGTACTTCAATTGCATAAGTAATTAAACTATAAACTACTCAAAAAATCTTTTACTGGGCAGTTGAAATGAGGGTACTAATCTGCATCAGCAAGATCTTATCTTGGAGAGTGGGATATATTCTTTTCTGTAAAGTCAGGAAAAGTTGTGGGGTCTGGAAGATGTATTCAAATGGCTTGACTGAAACTGTAATAACTAATGTTTAATGTTGGATCACTGCAAGAGCAAGGATGCTTATCATTTAATTTCTCTACTGGATTACACAAACGGTAATTACAAGATGGGAGTAAAAACAACACAATTTCTTTCAAAGACAAATGTTCATAATATTGTAAGTGGTTGAAATTCTAGACAGTGTAAGATGGTATAAGTGAAATTTCCTTCTGTTTTAACTTAACAAAGGAAAAAAAAAAAAGCAGTCAAGCATTTGGAAATCAACTTTTCTCGGTATCAAGTTGGTATTTGGAACACAAATATTGTGATGCCAAAATGCATGATTAACCAATATTCACTTGTAATAAAAACAGTATAAAAGATCTGTGCAACAGCAAAAGTACATGAATTTAAATATGGTATGCAAGTGATACTTTTTGGCTACATTGTACATGATGGCTTGCATCATCACTCTTGCTAAGGGATAATCTTTTTACCTGGCTCACAATACAACTTAAACGATAAACACAGTTCCCCAGATGCCTATTATATTTATGGCAGGAGAGAGATAGAAGCATGCATTAGCTTGCTTTCATTTTTCCTGTGTGCTATGTGTAATGATCAGCTTCAAGCAATTTGGGAAGATTGATTGGGCTTACTGGCCACTGAGATACACAATTCCATGCCCAACATGTGGTTTTGCTTATTAATCTGAATGCTAAAGGGTTAAACATGGATAATTACAGGTACAGAGTTTCACTTACCTTGCCGAAGTAACACATGTCTGACTGCTGTATCGATATAGTCATTTACTGGATCACCACTGTGGATCATCAAACCATCAACAAATTTCATAGATTTAGCTCTCTGACCCCGCAATTTACCAGACACGACAATCTCACAGCCCTTAGCTCCAGATTCCATGATAAAACGAAGGACACCATAGCAAGCTCTGTAAGAACACAACATTAAACATGAAAGTCAACATCATAACACCACTACCACCACCACAATGAAGTGTATTTGGATAGAAATATAAACACTAGTACTACTGCTTACCTTCTTACTGGTAGTTGACCAATTAATTTATATCGTAATGATTCACATTGAGCTATGGCACACAAACCACGGGTGGCCACCTTTTCAGCATACAGCTGCAACAAGAAATAAACTTATGGTTAGCTTTATTGCTACTACTATTTCCAATGCTTATTTATAATACTGTTAGTAAATACCACAAACCTACTCGTGTTATAAAAGAGTATGAACTCATCCAAATAGAGAGATGCAACAATATATGAAGTGAACTCATCAATACTTTCAAATAAGTTGCAGTATCTCTTTGATTCAACTTTACCGTTCATCCATTTCAAGTTATAAAAACCCAAGTACCAAAATGCATTGAAGAAGTTATCATACACTTTTTGTTCAGGTTCTGTGAGTTCTGACAACATTGGTTCCAAGGTGTATCCGTGATAGGAAGAGGCAACTGCTATTCATGTACAAAATATCTTGCCCAGCTCTGTGAATACACAGGCAACTATATATATAGTCCACCAACTTATGGAGATTAAAAGAGTTGGGTAGACAAGTGTTATTTTGATGCCTCATATAACACCTAAGTGCATGCAATGATACAAGTAATCTCCAACAAACACAAGTTTTGGCAGTTATTCCAGAACATTTGGTTACTTAATATCATAATAGTAGTAAAGTTGTTCATAACAGTCATATAAACTATAAAAAAATTAATAAAATGCAAAATTATTAAATTCCACCTTGAGTAACAAAGAGAAAAATAGAAAAACTTACCTCAACTGAACCTTCTGGGAAACGAAACCGTTTCTGTACAACAGATGTCAACTCTCTGATTCGTCGTCCTTTCTCTCCAAGAACATTCTGGGTTCTGGTGGCCAAAATAATGATCTCAGTTCTGGTGGGAGTTACACGGACTTCAACACCACTGTAACCATCTTCTGACAATTCCTTCATGAGGAAATTGTTCAGTTCGGCACGGAACACACCGTCAGCCACAAACTTGAAAGAGAATTAGTGACAAAGAACTACATTTTAGAATTTATCATAAGCACATAGAAGAAGAATTAAAGACAAACATCACATCAAAAATCTAGTACCAATGAATCACAGAAATTACATAGAGAAGTGACAGTTATTGTAGCAACTCGCAACAAATTAAAACCGTACAAAACAAAAATTATTTCCTATATATATATACACACACACTCGATTTCATAAAGCAGTGTTTTTGTCGCATCACTAAATGAAACTGTTTTCTCATCACTTTGAACTGGATAAGCTCCTCTTTTACCATCTAACCTTTTAGTATAGTGATAGAATCCAATGAGTGAATAATCTATGGAGTATTCAGTCAGATTGGACCAAGTTATTTCAACTAATGCAACAGTAAAGAATGTCCAAGAACTAATGTCACGATGAGAACAATAGGCATGCCTAGTTAAATTATTACATACCTATAACATGCTAGGCTGGGTATCTCAGCAACACAGATATCAATATCTCTTTCACACCAACTACTGAACTGATCCTTTTATAGCAGACATACTCTACTCCCGAAGAAAGAGGTGAAAGTTTAACAAACATCTTCATTACATCAAACAGAAGGGGAAGATGGATGCAAATGTACTTTGTCGCCATATATACCCACCGTAACTGGTTTCATAACCCTATGCCTAGAGAGGGTAGGTTATACATGGAGTCTGGTTAAACCATGACGACTTTTTGATCCCTACAGCAGCAATGAACCATGATCTACATATTCTAAAGGCACCAACACATTTGAGAGTTTAGTCCATAAGTAGATTCATGATCAAAGACACTCCAGCTGGGACAATCTCCTCTTTTTGTATATCTAGGACTACATAGTGTAATGTGTCCCCTTTTATCAAGGGGGAGATTTCTAGCAGGTGAGCGACCACTCCTTCGAAGTGGAATGGCTAGAAGACATGCAAGTGGTTAGTGTTAACTGGGACTTTTAGGTAATAACATAATTGAAGGCCTTGGCCTCCTCAAAAGCACAACAAAACCATTATGGAAGACCGTGTGCGCACCAGATGAAATATATCATTAGTAATAACAATGAAGTTGGATTTATGAACATCCTGTGTAGGACAGTCAGTTATAAACGTATCCCAATCACAATATTCACCTCATCGACTCCGAGATATTAGTTGGAGGAATTCATGCGAGAAGAGAAGTCAAAGAAATGTCACGGTATAACCTAAGAACGTGTACGAGGTAGCCACATAAAAGAAAACTACAGGGCCACACACAGCTGCCCATCTAGGTTCATGAGTGACGAATAGTTAGGTAGGAACCAGCAAATTCGGTTAAATATTACTCAAACGGGCACTTATGATATAAATGGCGGCTCCCATATTCAATTTTTAACTAACGTTGATATTATTCGAATGTACGGTTTAAAATAGTCACGTTGTTCAGTAGAGCTTAATAAACACGTTCTTTAGCTTTCAATATTGTTTAAATCTAACACTATTTAACAAATACAGGAACTAATGTCGAATTATGCTCGAAAATTTTCAATAACGAAAGTTAAAACAAATGCTTGGAGTCGCCGTGTACAGTAAACCTCCATTTAGTGTGGATATTATCAGACATTTAAACAGCAGTAGAGTAGAACAAGGTTTATTTCAGAGACAGTCCTATTGTTGGGCGATTAGCCAGGATTTAATAAACGAAATAACATTAAAGTTGAGTGAAGACGGGTTTAATGTAGATTTCATTCATACTTTAAGATAATTCCTAACGAAAGTGAAATACATAACATTTATACATCATACACAGAGACGAATAAGACAGAAATAAATGAATTATAGCAACTTATTAAATAATTATATGCCATTGCCATGTGAGAAAGGATCAGGTAGTGAACAACCTAGCGAGAAAATCTGTAAACATCCGAATAATATCAAAGTAAAAGTCGCATTAAACATATCAAACATAATCGCAAATCTATAGTAAATGAATCAAGAGTGAAATTTTTATAAAAACAAAAGTATTTAAGTAGTAAATTGAAAATACCTTTCGCTTCTTGGAGATCTGCTTGACATTCATCTTCAATGTAAAGACTAAAAGACTTAGCCTCGAATTGAATATCACTTCCTGTTTGTCGAAATTTATGAATAAAATCATAAATAATAAAAACTAGTTCATTTTATTTTAGAATTAATTTTAGATTATTTAAAAACTAAAAAGAAATATTGAACAATACTATTAAAAATATTATTTGTTCCGCAAGTTTGATTATAATACAGTTCCGGTTGTGGTCAAAGGTCATATTATATAAATATTATTGATGCTGTTATGGTAAAGCGAGTACTTTCATTTGAATATCTTATCGACACAGATAGCAATATTCCACCGATTTTATCTGTGTTGGTGGCAATATATTATAATGTCCTACCATCAGAAGATGACTACTATTTTCTTAAAGATGTTTGTCGAGAAATACAACAAATCTTGATGTAGTTTCTAATCATGTACCGGCTTACCTACACAATTGTGCCTCCCTCCAAAAACGTTGTTTCTTCACAACTTTCAGGAAAATGCATATTTTCTAATGAAAGTTCTTACATATACACTTCAGATGGTGTACATTCCGATTATAGCGGAATTTGTTGTGAAAATTTTTTCCGAGGGTGTGGAGACAGGAGTTTCGGAAAATTCACGCGAATCAGCTTTGTTTCTTCATAACTTACAGACAGAAAATTAAGTATTTTTTAAATGAATGAAATTTTCTACAAAATCTTTTCAGTTGGTGTGGATTACGATTATATCGAATTTTAATGTGGAAAAGAAATTGGTGGATGCGCACACAAGCACACTAATATATTAAATATATTTTTTTTTCTTTTACTTGTTTCACTCATCAGACTACGGTCATACTGGGGCACCGCCGTAAACTTTTAGTCGAATGAATCGACCCCGGTACTTACTGTTTCAAGCCTGGTACTTATTCTATCGAACTCTTTTGCCGAACCGCTACGTTACGGCGACGTAAACTAACCAACATCGGGTGTCAAGCGGTGGTGGGGGACAAACACAGACACAAGGATACACACACACACACACATATATATATATCATCATCATCATCATCATCATCATCATCATCATCATCACCACCATCATCATTTAACGTCTGTTTTCCATGCTGGCATGGGTTAGACGGTTTGACTGGAAACGTCTGGTGCAAGCTGGGGAGCTGCATCAGACTCCAGTCTATTTTTTGGCTTGGTTTCTACAGCTGGATGCCCTTCCTAACGCCAACCACTCTAAGTTGAATAAATTCAAATTATGCAACTGAAGCAGCACATGATTGTATGTGGTGTGTCTTTGTTTGTCTTCATACCACTTGACAACCGGTGTTGGTTTGTTTACACCCCTGTAACTTGGTGGTTTGGGATATGAAACTAATTGAATAAGTACCAGGCTATAAAAAATTATATTGTCATATAATATATAATTGTGAAGGCACGTGGCTGAGTGGTTAGAGAGTTGGATTCACAATCGTGAGGTTGTGAGTTCAATTCCCGGACCAGGTGATGCATGGTGTCCTTGAGCAAAATGTTTTATTTTCACATTGCTCCTTCTACCTGGAGTTGCGACTGATAGATAGTATTAGCAATCGAAAGACCAATGGAAAACATTGTTTCCCAGGTCCGATCTGACGAAAATTTGATCGCCCATTTATTTTTATTTTTTTATATTATCATATAAGTACTGAGGGCAATGTGCTTGGCTAAAACCCTTGAAGGTGGTGCTCCAGCATGACCACATGTAAATGACTGAAACAAGTAAATAAATAAAAGATAAATGATCAATCTAAAGACTTAGTCTTATTTTGTTTTGTTTTCTTTCTTTTTATATATATATAGGGGTGGGTAGTAGGTGTATGTAGTTAAGTATTTATCTATTTAATTCTTCTGCTAAAGGTGCTTAGAACAAAAATACACCATTGGCAATCATAACACATTGATGGAGGAGGAGGAGGAGGAAGAGGAGGAGGAGGAGAGGAGGAAGCGGAGGAGGAGGAGGAGGAGGAGGAATAACTGATTGGTAAAACAGGGAAACCAACCAACATTCAAACAAGCATAAAAGATAATAACACCACCAAAATCGTCAACAACAACAGCAAAAACAATTATTGTTTCTAACAAAGGTATAAAGCCTGAAATTTGAAAGAGTAAGGTTATCAAGCAGTGGTGGGGGACAAATACTGACTCAAAAATACACACACACACACACACACACACACACACACACACACATACACGCACACATACACACACATATATACATATATAG
>JAOPUL010002510.1:42809787-42821367 GCA_027564515.1 Octopus rubescens
AGGCCTTGCACAAGATCGAAAGGCCTGGAGTAGAGCCATTAGGTAAAACCCGTCCAACCCATGCTAGCATGGAAACGGACGTTAAACAAAGAATAATAATACTAAATCATGAAAAAGAAAATTGAAAAAAAAAGGGGGACATAACTCTAAATGTTCCTTTTGTCTTGTTCTAGTATCCTGATTTGTTAATTGAAGAGGATATGTACCCAGAGATTGCTTGGAGACACAAGGTGTGCCTAGACTGCATGAAACTATTAGTAGCTCGTACCTTTATACTATGTACATGATATATACACACACACAAATTTCATATATGAAGTTCCAGATTCAATGTCCATCCTAGCACAGGATTAGACAGCATCTAAAAACATCACATCCATAATGAGAACAGATCCACAATTATTTGTCCTACACAGGCTTATCAGTGGTCTGATCCCAAATGGTTTCACCATTGATTATGAAACTAGCTTTGAGTCTCGTCACCACCAAAGGTCCAACCAAGCCTAGCTGTGTTCTGGGTTCAGTCCCACTGCGTGACACCTTGGGCAGCTGTCTTAAACCTTGTGAGTGGATTTGATAGACGGAGGCTGAAAGAAGCCCATCGTATAATTACATGTATGTATGAATGAGTAGAGTCCCTCTTGTCTTAACATCATGTGATTGTTGTAGACAAGTCCAACCATTGGAAGGAAAACTCCCTTACTTGGAAACAGGTGAGGGTTGGCAACATGAAGGGCATCTGACTATTAAAAATTTGCCTCAACAAATTCCATCCAACCCATACATGCTTAGAAAAGCAGATATTAAATGATGGTTATGATTGGTACCAATGTATCCAATCAATTTGAAGTGATGGAAGAGATTTCACAATTCACTGCTCAATCTACACCAGTGTATGAGACAGGTTTGAAATAAAAATAAGATGAATAATGAAGTTGCTTTTTATATTTTCCAACTTACCTTTTGATGTGTATGTAGGTGTAGCAAGCAAGAAACTTTGAAGATAATTGCCTCACAAACACAAGCACTTTTTTTTTTTTTTATCTGTCACCTCATTCAGTGTTAAAATTCCAAACAAAACCAGTTATGAGATCGTTCTAGACAAGTTAATAATAAAAATGAAGTAACTGCATACTTAGAAATGTGTTTTTATTTCAATATCTAAGTGTTGATCAATACAAAACAGAAATGATGGCGAGGAGGATGAAGAAAACTTATTTGAAAACAAGAATTACTGACAATTATAAATGAACAAAGACAAGAAAATGATTTAACAAGAGGCTATTTGTCAGAAACTGCATGAGTTGAGCATCAGAGAAAGCTAAAGGATTTTTATTTTCAATTATAAATTCTAGTCATTTAGTGAAGAAATGAAATCAAACTGAAATAAGAATTTAAAAACATTTTGCTTACAGTCCATATAGTGAGGCTGTATTTCAAGTGGAATTTGTAATTAATTTCAAACTTCAAATATTTAATTTAAAATGGTGGTAGTGAAATAAGCTGAAATCGATTAGACCATTGTTTAATCATTTAGCTCCACATACATACATAAACTTATTTCTAAGAGCATGTAATTAATTACTTTCATGAATTTAAATTGCAAGTAAATAAATATTTAATATTCTCTAAAATTAACAACACTCCTTATCATCAGAACTTCATTAGAATTGATTCTGTAAAAGACCAAAATATTTATCCAGTTTTACTAGAAGTATAATGTCAATTATGAAAAATGATTTTTTACAATTAGGTCTCTAATTTAAATCCAATGATTAGACATCAATTACATAAACTAGTCATCGTTTTAAAATTATAATTAACTAAGAGTATTGCAATCACAATATTTTGTATTAAAAATAAAACTTATTTAAAGAAACAATTCCATAAACATCATTATTAAAAGTGATAATTGATTCATGAAAGGTAACGAGGTAGTCTATTAACACCAGTTGGTAAAATATTTTTTTTTTTTTTTTTTACTGTCTGGAATGTAAAAATCAACTAAATGCCAGATATTGAATATAGTTCTTCAGTCTTTAATTAAGCTCCCATGCTGCAAGTTGGTAAAAAATATAACAGATCAGTTAATTAGCCTTGAAGATGGTAAATGGTGGGAGTTAAAAAGTTCAAATAATTTTTTTATTAAAATCCTTTTACTAAAAAGAAAATGCGAAGAAAGTTTTCTCAATGTTTTCTAAATGGTAGTGCCCCAGCATGGCCACAGCATACAAGCCGGAACACAAAGGAATAAATGTAAATTAAATGAAACAAGGTGAAAAATCACAAAAATGGCACAGAAGAGAAAAGAGCAACTATGAAGTTGAAAGGCATAATTTCAAACTCAGATTTGTATCTAAATTTAATTTATTCAATAAAAATATTCTTATATAGAAATGTGAGAAAACGTTATCTAAGTTGGGATTAAACTGCAATAATTTTGTTTTCTTGTATTGCCAGAAAACGTTCTAATTAACCACAAGGTCAGCAGACAAGGTTGTGGCATTTTAATTACTTCGTTAAATGGAAAAAAATTTGGAGAGAAGAAGGATGATAAATTTATGACAATAATGATGAGAGTTTAAAAAAAAAAAAAAAGAGGGGGGAAGGCATTCTTCATGAGTGGAATATTATTGCTAATTATTTATAAAGTACACATAAAAGTTGGTTTATATATATATATATTATGTGTGTGTGTGTGTGTGTATGTGTTTGTGAGACAGCATATGTTAATTTATACATATGCAACATGGCAAAAATAATCCTAACAGAATTGATGCATTTAAAATTCATTAATTAAAAAAAAAAAAGAGAAAATAGGGGGAAGAGGTGGATGAAAATGAGTCTACATTCTCTGTCTCTCATACAGTTTCATTGTATTCAGGATTGTGAATGATAAAAAAATACTGCAAATGTCTGATGGCTTGTGTATAATACACAACAAACTGGCCAACACTGCTTTTTTTTTTTAAATGATTTTTATTTGTTTGTTGCTGTTTTTTTTTTTTAACAACTTTCCAGGAATGAGATTGAGAAATGAAGTTCTGAAACAATACTTAACTACACACATGTAAACACAGAAATACATGTTAGCCAAGTGAAAATATTTTCTTCTCTTCAAATTTTATTTTTTGTAATTATCTCTCCCTCCCCATCACCAACTGAAATTAATCTTTCTAAATATTTTATTTTTACAATTTTTAAGAAATTGTAATTTTTATTTAACAGTTGGTGTGATCTGTTTATATCCATGCTCTGGTTTTAGTTAACTTTTAGGGATTATGCTTATCTGTACAAACCTATACAATAGAATCCCTTAAAAATGTAAAAGCCAGTTATACCACCAACATAAAACTCACACTAAAATTGTGATTGTATTATTCTTAACACAATTTCTGACCAATTTCTTCTCTATCATTGCAATGCAAAGATGATTTAGTTGCTTCACTGTACAGATGGGAAAATTCCTAACAGAAACTGTCATAAGAAAGAAAGAAAATAGCATATCATGTGATATGTTTTCCTGTTTTGATCCCATTTCAGAATGAAAGCTTTCCTTCAAGAGCTGAGCTCAAAGATTTCTGCATTAGAGCAATAACTGAAATACTAAACATCAGATTTTTCATGAGCTAGTAACATTCTGTTTTTATACAATTGTATCAATTTATGGATTGAGTTCTAGCCTTCTTGTACAGCTTTTAAATGATGTAATCACTTCTTTCTGGGTCGAGTCCGCCGTCGAACCTGTAAAATACAAAATAAACAGAAAAAACTTAGGTGATAACACAGGAGATGCAGAGAAAAAAAGTAAAATAGTTTAATAACAAGAAAAAACAAAACGGAAAGCTATAAAATATTAACCAAAGTAATCAATTGGTGAATTGCAAATAACTCTCATTCTATTCATGCCATTCTCTTGATATTCATTATCCCTTTATAAAACTTTATAATACTGACCAAACAAAATAACATTCAGCTTGCAATTTAAGTACACAGAAACTGAACTAAAATGAGCCCCCGCCTCCCCCAACAAAAACTTGTTCCAAAGACTAATTGGAAAGATTGAATATACCGAGAGAAAAGGGTTCAAAACTTTAGGACAATACAACAATACAAACATTAATAATTCTGATATTGGTGAGAATAATAGAAGATATTTGTATGAAGAATCAATGCAACGTGAGTCTTCAGGACCAACACAGATGTTAAATAAAGACACACCAAAAGGTTTAATATATTTTTTCCTTACATATTTATACAAAATTATATCTGGCAGAAGAAGTTTGAAACATCATCACTCCAACAGAAAATGTGTTTCAATTGAAGAAGAAACAAAAGCCTTTCTAAAATGTACAATTGTAAAGGAATAACTCTAACAACATCATGATCTACACTGAAACATAAACGCATTGTAACCTAACTTAGATTAAACATTTTCAAGAGAATGTTTTGGTCATTTAAGGACACATCTTAATGTTATAGATATGTCACCCAAAGACGATAAACTTGTTCATGGAGGCATTGCAAAATAATTATGCAAACAGCTTAAAACAATAATCATGTATAAATTAATTTTCTCCAGTTTTCCACGTGGTTTAAGATTTTAATTCCCTGGTTGTCTTTTATATTAACACACACACACTTTTTTTTTTTTTTATATAGAAAAGGGAATGGACACTTTACTGATATATTTTAAAACCAAAATTTATACTGAATCAATATACAGATATAAAAACTGAAGCAGTGTTTATCCCATGAAATGTTCATCAGTAAATGTCTTTAAAAAATATATCTTTGGACACAACAAAAAATAAGCCATATGATTTAATATTTCTTTGCTACATTTATAACAGCAAGACTGCCTGAATGTTTTAACTTTCATTATACTCAAAATTTTAGGAGAGTTTTGTAAAATACATATACGCGTTTATTATGGCTGATCTTGATTAAGAGAAATCTCAAGATATTATTCATATGAACACTTTTGGTCCCTGATGAGTTGATATTAAACAGAGCTAAATAGTTACTGATACAATTCTAGTGATTTGAAAATTGGTACAAAGGACCCTTCAGCATACATTGTAAATATATTTGTTTAGATATTAACATCTAATAGTACCTGACTTCTTCTTCCTCGTTTAACGTCTGTTTCCATGCTAGCATGGGTTGGACGGGTTTTACCTAATGGCTCTTCTCCAGGCCTCTCGATCTTGTGCAAGGTCATACCTAACTTCCTAAGGTCATACCTAACTAACTGGGTCCATGTTTTACATGGTCTACCCCTCCCTCTAATTCCTTCAATCTCAATAAACCTAAATCTGCTGACTGGATTTACATTTTCCATCCTTTCAACAGGTCCTTACTATTTTAATCTATTCTGGCGCATAATATCAACTATGTTGGGAATGCATAACTAGTAATAAATATGAGAATTCAACTTTTAATACTGAATTCATCAAAAGGGGAAAAAGGAAAAACACATTGCCAGGACAACAAAAGAGAAATAAAAAAGTAATTTTGTAATTTAAATATTGATTTGGATCCTGTGTGAGGTTTATTGTGATTTGAAAATGATTTACAAATTCTTAGCATTGTCAATACAAAAATCATTTTCAAACCTCAACGTCCTATGGAATATGGGCATTAAATATTTAATTATTTGGAAACATAATTATGACAGATAGTGAATTCTGATGGCGTAGAAAATAAGAGGGGATTTTAAAAGCCAGATTAGGTCAGTCCACATCAGAAAGACAGTGTTTGTGTGTTGAAATTTGAATATCATTCTTTGCCTAAACAAATTCCCAACCTATTAAGCAGTAGAGGATTTAGTAATAGACAGGCATGATTAATGTTTTAAATATTCATATTCCTTTGGCACTGATCAGGATTGTCACACAGCATTAAATCTTTGATGACATAGCAACCTACAATCTTACAATTTACCCTCACCTTACTGTCTATTTACATCAAATACCCTGTCTCTCCTTGCATACATTACCAGATGCCTTGAATGCTCTCTCAGCTGACTCGTTTCTGCCTTCATTGCAAATTAACATTATACATCTAATTGATCATATATACTTCATTTCCCTTCAGGCCGTGCATATCTCCTGCATTTAATATCCAAGTTCCACATACATGCAGCATTACACTTGCTATTCCTATTTTATGCATGTTGCATAGACAGTGCTAAATAACTCTATACTCTAGAAACTCTTCACAGCAGGCACCCACCTACAGCATTAATTAGATTAATTACAGATGCTACCAATTAAACCTCATTAGCTAACAAGTTCCTGCATGCTCTTACTGCTAACTATACCTGCTGGATGTGTTCATAGTTGTAATTCTTATCCTTGTTGTATTATATCTTATAGTCCTCATTTTAGAACCAGTGTGCAGAGATTTTTTTTTTTATCTCCACAGCATTTGTATTTGCAATGAAAATTCAATATCAAGTTTCAATATACAAACCCACTTTCCATATGGCACTGGGATCTCATGCTTTGTCACTAACGAGACCTTGCTGCCAGGTTTAAAATACTAGATCAGGCTTCTGGGTTTGGAACTTTGCTACATGTCTAACATATTCTGCCAGGAGAAACTATGTTATTGAGAAAGGGAAAGTCATAAACAACCATCTCCTTCGTCATCCTGAATCTATTTTCTCAATACATGATCCCCCGATACAATTTCCATTTTGCAGAACCAAATCCACAAACTCACAGGGGCCAGCTTCCTTCTGTCACACACCAATGAATCCTTTGTCCTGTGAACTGTGGCAAAGTTGTCTTCACATCAGCAAAGGTTTTGATTTTGCCTGACACAAGAAGCTTCTGGCAATGATGCTGGCTTATGAGTTCCACCTGTATATTATCTCTTAGATTGTTCCATTTCAGCATGTTGATAGTCTTTCATAATCTCTAGTATACCAAAGTCATATCTTCCACTCCCTTATTGCCTCTAAAATGCATATAGATATTATGTCACACATAACTCCAGTTGAACCTGCCTAACTTCTACGAAAAGAGACCTTGAAGATACAAACCCTATATTCTCTCTACTCCCAAACAACACACAATTAAACACCAACAAAGATTCTACGAATGCTAGACAATACACTCTCTGGTAATTCGTGGCAAGTACATATATCTGTAGCAAAGCCAAAATTGCACCCAAAAGGGTTTCTTCACTTTGAACAATTGTTGACCCTGTACAAAGCATAAGTGACCACATATCTGAAACAATGCAGTTGATAGGCAAGCATTCACTCATGATGTACCAATGTTCTATGCCACTACAACATTCTATATTCCCCTGTATTAACAAGGAACAATGTACTCAACTTTCCTCTTTGTTTACCAACCCACACCCAACACTGAATACTTTACCCAAATCTTACCTTCATAGATTTTACCATCTCCATTCTTGCCTATATTTTCCCTACAAACAACCACATTGAACTCACTACTAAGGAAAGGGCTGTGCCTTTCTTCCTTAGTTTAAATAAAATGATAAAACATTTACTTGCCAAATGGTTAAAATGTATTGACATTATATGTAAAGAGAAACATGTCTAGCAACCCGTTGTTAGATAATCGCTGTGCATACAATCAACAATAAAATAATTGATGATTATAAACATACAGAATTTCATGCTTTCTATTGAGAAAATCTTAAACAACATGCAACATAACCAAGCTTTAGTAAACAAAAACTGATCAACGATAGGTTACGAAAAAATATACATTTACCATCCATGCAAATATTAATTTAAAAATTATATACTTTTAAGCAATATTTGAACTTTTCAAGATCAAATGTATAAAAAAAGTTTTCTCAACAATAACTACATTTCTTGTAAACACTTAAAAATCTACGAAATTCAGCCATGATTTTTTTAACCTTTCTTTGTGCATACATTGGACAGATGTGCACTTCTATAATATCTCACTGTAATTGTTTCAGGCTTTCCAAGACTTATATAACATATACCTTTAAATTCTTATTGCTATATCTCACAGCTTTAATTACAATGTATTACGAAAAAAAAAAAATAGAAACGGCTTTGTCCTTTTCAATGTTATCTCATACGACACCTGTTATAATCTTATTTATGGTGAATGACTAGCAATTTTCAATGACAACTTTAAAAAAGTTTTGTTCCAAAAGATTTTTAAGCTTCTGAAAGAAATTATCTTTAATTCTGATGTTAAAAAATACTGAAAGCCTGAATATATTCCCTCCATGGTATCAAGGTATACACAAAAATGTTAGATAAAGTCTGTTGTTAATGTTCTAATCTATTAACATGATAGATGAAAATGAATATATTAATAAAGCATTGTTTTTCAAGTAAGGGGTCTCTTATTCCATGCAGTTTCAGAGGTAGAAAGTGAACAGATGATTTGTTGATAGGAAAACTGACAACAATAATACTGCTCGCACATTCCACCTTTCATAGAAGCAAGTGAGATGTAAACAATACACACAGTGGTTTTCTTTCAGTGTTTCCATCTACCAAATCCATCCAGAAGGATTTTTTACTCAGCTGGGGTAATAATAGAAGACACTTGCCCAAGGGGTCACACAGTGGGACTGAACCTGAAACCATGTGGTTGGAATGTGAACTTCACGACATATATGCCGGAGTCTATTAACGCATCATCCTCACTTTAATACCCGCTTCCCATGCTAGCATAAGTTGAACATTTTGAGACAAGATCCAATTGGATCAGGACATCATCCTACCCCAGTGGCACAGATTTCTATGGTTGGATGGTCTCCCTGACACCAATCACTTTACACAGTCTACTGGGTGTTTTCATTGTACTAGGACTAATGAGGTTGTCTTGTAATTTAAAGAGCCCCTTCAACCAAGATAGCAGATAGAGTGGTCACTGTAAACAACTTGCAGCAAGATTAAATGATTGGGGAGGAACAGTTTTACAGCTACCTCGCATTTTAGATGGGTGGATAGAGGAGGCTGGAATGGGGCTCAGACAGCGGTAAATACAGTGATGGCGAGGCACCAGAATGTCCAAGGTGTATAGAAGAGAATGTAGATACAGATGAATCAGAGAGGGGCAGTGGAGAGGATACAGTTGTAAGAGAAAGGGAAGAGAGTAAGATGGATATAAACATGGAGTGGGGAATGATAAGAATGTGGGATGTATACTAATTAGGAGTACAAGAGAGGGTGTGGGGACAAACAGTACTTCCATTTTAACTTTTTCCCCCAGTTTTTTCTCTCCACACATTTATATTTCGTTGATAAGGTACACTGGATATTGCACATCCAGTGTAAGTCATTTTTTTCTAGTCTTTGCAGGTCTTCCACATTCATGGCCTACATCTGTATAGCATTGCAGTTCATACACAAGCATCATATAGTCTGCCTTTCACAATTAATCCTTGAATTTTCGCCACCTTCTTATTTTGACTATACTTTTGAGAATATCCATAACTGTTGATTAGGTCACCTAGATAACAGAAGATATTTACTTCCTCTAGAAGTCTTGGGCATTTGGGGGTGGGGGACATCCATTTCCCCATCAATTTTCCAGAGTTCCCATAGCGCCAGTTATGTGCTTATTGCCTGCACTGAGCACACTATACTGAATTCCTACCTCTGCTACTAACTAACTAGTGCTTTCGTGTTAGTTATAATACCAAACTTGTTTTGTCTCATGGAACTATAAATTTTTTTTTCTTTCTGAAGCTTCTTCATAGATTTTGCAGTTAAGTGATATTAATTCATTACATTCCATAAAACACGTTTTACTTGCCAATTTAAAAAAAAAAAAAAAAAGAATTGCAACTGGGGAGAGAGGTGGGGACAAACTGGCTATGCACTGAACGAAAGTTCTTTCACATTACTGTTGCTCAGCAGTACATTTGTTTACAAAATACAACAATATATTTTTCCCATTCCCTTAACACTTCAGACAATAAAAATTAGATCAAAGAATCAAATGGAAAATATAATCATTTATAATCTTCTGCTAGACATCTAACAATGTAACATGTTCTCACAAGCATAAACTTAATATAAAAAAGAATGTGTCCATGTTCAATAGTAAACACTGCAGTTTTATGGTTATAATAAATAAAATGGCTTTACTACAATTCACACAAAATAACTTAAATTTGAAGAAAAATTCAACCCATAATTTTGCATAAAAAATAACTGTATTAATTAAATAAAAATATGCAAAACGTTATTTCATTTAACAACAGGAAGTCTATACCAGTGAAATTATGATTATATACATACATTGTATATCGAAAATGTACAGTAAGGTATATTTAATGATAAACAGTACAAATTTTAACTACCTCTGTGATGTACAATCCAAATACACATGAGCAATATAAACAAATGTGTTTTTATCTCTCTGTGGTCAGAAAAATAAGAAGGAATGGTCTGACAGGTTATTTTTGACTAATGAGAGTTATCAGAGACCAAGCAACTACTTAATCTGCATATACAAGATTAATTAACTATCTTGCTAATAATCACTATTATGTAAATCAAACTAACTGATTTAGTGAAGTCATAATATGACTATAAATAGTGTACAAACTCTCTCTCTCTCTCCCAATGGCTAGATGAGCAGGTATTTGGTCTTTCAAGAGGTCCAGTCAAACCAAACCTTTAATTCTAAAGATAAACCAAAACATTTATTTACCACTTGTCTATGTGTATCACACATTATGATGATAGCCAAAATTTCTTTTGCTTAATTATTAAATGTACATTATTACACATTTCAGATACAAGTAATTGCTGTTTAGTACATCATACACACACATATATACATACATACATTTGTACACACACAGATTCTATCTCATAAAATCAGAAACACTAATTCTGAAATAACTGTGTTATGAAATTAAATATAAAGTTAACAAGGTGCAAATGAACAATTTTTGGATATATTACATAAAATAATAAGGAAACAATAGGAATTACACATAGAAAAAAAAAAAACAGGGCATTTCATGACAAAAATAAACTTTCATTTTTAGTAACTGAAAAGATCTTCATATATGGTCAGAATCATTACAATGACATTGAATAGAAGAGAACCGTTATTACAATGAATATATATGACTAAAAACAGTTCCAGATTATTTTAGTTTTGTATAATGAGTTTGGTAAAAAAAAAAAAACAAGAAACATCCAAAAAGACAAAGCTGATAAATGTAAGCAAATAAAAATTCACAAACTTGATGTAGCTTTGACTATTAAAAAGCAAAGTTGAAAACAAAAACAAAAATGATGACAAGTAATAAAGAAAGAAGCATAACAATAACTGGTTTGCTCTGTAATATACTTGGCAAACTATAATACACGCATGACAATATGGAGAACTAGAGTTATATTAATAAAATTATTATCTGGTACACGCAATATGTCCAATTTAGATTGTTTTAAAGGGTTAAACCCCTTATATGTTTGTGTGTGTATTTACATTTTTTTAAAGTTATTCTCGTGGCTGTGTGGTAAGAAGCTTGCTTCCCAACTCCATGGTTCCGGGTTCAGTCCCACTGCGTGGCACCTTGGGCAAG
>JAOPUL010002510.1:42844387-42857322 GCA_027564515.1 Octopus rubescens
GTAGAAACTGAGCCAAAAATAGATTGGAGTCTGGTGAAGCTCCCCAGCTTGCCAGTTTCCAGTCACACCGTCTAACCGATGCCTGCATGGAAAAACAGACGTTAAATGATGATGATGATGATGATGATGATTTCAAATTTTGGCACAAGACCAGCAAGTTCAAGGGAGGGGTTAAGTCGATTACACTGACCCCAGTGCTCAACTGGTACTCATTCTATCAACTCCAAAAGGATGAAAGGCAAAGTTGACTCCAGTGGCATTTGAACTCAGAATGTAAAGTTGGAAGAAATGCCACTAAGCATTTTTCCTGGCGTCCTAATGATTTTGCCAACTCATCGCAATAATAGTAATCCTTTCTATACTGTGCACAAAGACCTGAAATTTTCAAGGATGGAGATAGTCGATTCAATTGACCCCAGTACTCAACTGGTACTTATTTTATTGATCCCCAAAAGGATGAAAGACAAAGTCGACCCTGGCGGCATTCATCATCATCATCATTTAACGTCTCTTTTTCCATGCAATAATAATAATAATAATGATGATAGCCACTGAATTTCCATTTTTAAACAGCACCTATCTTAATCTAAAATTAATGCACAATAAAAACTCAAAACTGGATTAATGATTGTTATTAAAAAATTAATCATTGAGGGGAATATAATCTAATTCAAACATCATTACTGTTTAGTTTTGTTTGTGTGTGTGCGCAGACACACACACTGCTATGAGGACAGAGATTGGGCATTTGTTGAAAATCTATCTATTAGTAGATTTAAATGGTGTATGTACAGTAAAATGAACTAGTTGTTTATGACAATTCCAGCATATAAAGATAAATAATTTAACTTATTAAACATTAAAAAAAGAAACAAAAAAAAAACCGCCTTACTGTATCAAAAAAGTCAATATGTCCACTTACTCGATCTTGCATCAATAAATCTTTAACAATTAACTTGGACACAACATTTTTCATTTCAGTACTAAATTCTCCCGGACATATTTGAGCAATATGTCCCATTGACACTATGGAAGTCAGGAAATTTGCAGACTCAGGATTTAAGGACTTCTTCACATGCTACAAAAATAGAAAGTGGACGGGCGAAGAAAAAAAAAAAAAGCAATACTTTAGCTTAGTTGTAAATTTAATACATATGTAATCAAAGAGTATAGATCAGTGATTCCCAACCATTTTGACCCCTTATGGACCCCTTTGATTCCTATTTTACTCAGGTGGAACCCTCATAGCCAATAGGTGTTTTTAAAAAAATCATATTTTTATAATTAAATATTAGGGACTGTATTTAAAAAATCGTTAAAATACTTTGTGTATTGTAGAAGTAAAACCAATTTATTGCACATAAATGTTGACATCAAAATCTTATATGGACCCTAGGTGAGAAGCACTGATATATACATACTACAATTTCAAATAGAAATTATTTCTTCTCAGCTTTCAACTACAATAAAACATTTTCCCCAAATTTGAAATACAATCTGACATTCTAACTCTAATCCATTACAATTGCAACATTTTAATCATAAACTAATATTTAACCAGCTAACTTTTCATTATAACAATCCTACAATACTCACAATCTATGTAAATAAAATCCCACATTTTCGCAATTACCTGGCCAAAATCCTAAAGCCAGCATTCTGGACTCTTTTAAATTCAACAGGTATTTTCGATAAAAATACAAAATTACAGGTTTTGTATCTATTTTCAAACATCCTTTCTACAAAAGCTAGATTAACTCAAATTTCAACAAATATCCAACAGAACTATAAAGACAAAAAAAAGGAAGTGTCCATTAAAAACTCACCTCAAACACCTGCTGTAAAATAGATTCCTTTTCATGTTTGTACACAATACTGATACATTTGATTGCATGTTTTGTTTGTCTGATATTTCCCATTTTGGCTGTAGTTTGAAGAACTGGCAACAGGCTTCTGTTAAATAAATAAAATTTATAGAATAAAAAACAATAAAGAAAATATTGGTTTCAAATTTTGGCACAAGGCCAGTAAGCTCGAGGGAGGGGCTAAGTCGATTGCATTGACTCCCAGTGCTCAACTGGTACTTATTTTATCAACCTCAAAAGGGATGAACGGCAAAGTCGACCTTGGTAGAACTTGAACTCAGAATGTAAAGCCGGACGAAATGCCACTAAGCATTTTGCCCGGCGTGCTAACGATTCTGCCAGTTCACTGCCATCTTAACAGTAAGGAAAATATTAATCTCACAAAAAATGTTTTTCAATATTTTGATACTTACGAATATATATTTGGACAGTCTTTTTTCAAATTGGAACCAGTGTTCACAAATATTTGAAGAGTTAAATCAGCTGAAATATAAAAAAGATACAAAGTATAACAGTGGCTGTTGGTATTTGTTAGAATTATATTCTAACACCTGTTGCTATCCTGTATCTAATTTATGAGTTACACCAATCATCCATTCATACAGTGGTAAAAAATAAATTGGTAAATCAAGGGGGGGGGGGGGGGACAAAACAAAAACAAACCCCAACCGCACTGATGAAATTGGCTTATACAGAAAACACCATCCAAAAGCCAGCTCATCAAATAAATCACTCGCAAGCACAAAACATCAAAAACTAGTAGCTGCAAGCTATTGCTAAAATCTAGTCATTAATAAAGTGCTCATTTACTATGGCCTTGTTGTCGAGAGTCCTGTTGCTAGAAGCGGCCGCGTCATCAAGAGTCCTGTTGCAAGAAGTGACCGCATCGAGGGTCAAAGCATCCGGAGTTCAGTGATGGTGCCACGTAAAAAGCACGAACATTGAAAGTCCTGGGCTGGTGGTACGTTAAAAAACCCAGAACACACTGTAAAGTGGTTGGCGTTAGGAAGGGCATCCAGCCATAGAAATCAAGCCAAATCAGACTGGAACCAGGTACAGCCCTCCATCTTGCCAACTCCGGCCAAACCATCCAACCCATGCCAGCATGAAAAACGGACGTTAAAGGATGATGATGATAGTAGTTTTGTCCACAAGTCTATTATGTGGAGTGGACCAATCTATGTTCCACGCATTAAAATTACAAGAATGATTTCCTTCCAAACACTGTGAGCCTTAGATATTGGAGAATTGTGGGTTTTCATATAGTATCAGTAATTTATTTAAATGATTTATTGCAACATAAATATACATATATGTGTGTGTGTGTGTGTGTATACATCAGGTGATCGACCAGACTATCGGATGCTGTTATACATCAGTGGTCACAATGCGCTTTGCATCATTTTAGCTTTTGAATGATGCCACCTCACTAGCCAACATTCCACCCCCGACTAGTCTGTTGCAGGATTACTCATTTTTGCCAGCTGAGTGAACTGGGGCAACATGAAATGAAGTGTTTTGCTCAAGAACACAATACGCAGCTGGTCTGGGAATCGAACCCACAATCTCACGATCGGGAGTACAACACGCCTTCACTTTTATATATATATATATATATATATATAGAAAAATGAAGGCTGATAAGAGGAAAGGCATCCAACCGTAGAAAATCTAACTCTACAAATTCCATATAACTCATACAAGCATGGATGGCAACATCAACGTTAAATGATGAACTCAAACCTTTAGTTTTGCCAAACTTACACAAAAACACTCCTTTTCATAGGAACACAACACTATATTGTTCTCATAGAAATAATTAACAAAATAGAAGCAAGAAAGAATTTGATAATAATCATAAATTTAAAACATTCGGACCATAATTCTTTTTTAATTACTCACATATAACTTCATCTTCATTTTTCAGGAATGTCAATAAATCTTCAAAAACACTTTCTCTGTTAAAACAAGGTGGGAAGACACTGGACAGAGCCTGTGAAGTGAAAAAAAGAAAAGAAAAAAATTGAAGGAAAATAATTTGAAATTTATTCCAATAATGTAAACAATATGAAGCTCATAATGAGAAACAAATTAGAAAGTAGTTTAAGATTTAAATACTAACCAGAAGAAGTTTCAAACCTTTCTCACCAGCTGCGAGAACTCCATCATCAACATATATCAAACCACTAATTACATCACAGTTGTACTTCACCAAGGCACTGATAGCATCTGCATCAATCATGACTGGAGCTATACGCTCTAATAAAGACTTCACAGCTGTGTAAAAAGGAGTTTGCTGGCCAGGATTCCCAACCTTTCGCAATATTTCTTTCTGTAATAGAAATTTATCAAAGAACTTAGACATGACAATATGAAGTGAAAAAGAACTATTTCATAAGGAAAAAGAGATACATCTGAGAAAAATGATTGATTTTTTTATTCAATAAGTTATCTTTTATCTTTTGCTTGTTTCAGTTATTGGACCGTGGCGATGTTGGGGCAACGCCTTGAATTTTGGTCGAAAAAATCAAACCCAGGACTTATTTTGTTTGTAAGCCCGGTACTTAATCAATCGGTCTCTTTTGCCGAACCACTAAGTCACGTGCACGTAAACACACCAACACTGGTTGTCAAGTGGTTGTGGGGGAGAAACAAAGAGACATACAACGGGCTTCTTTCAGTTTCTGCCTACCAAATCCACTCAAGGCTTTGGTCAGCCCAAGGCTATAGTAGAAGACACTTGCCCAAGGTGTTATGCAGAGGGACTGAACCCAGAACCCTGTGGTTGGGACGCAAACTTCTTGCTACACCACCCATGAAACAAACAGAAATATTCTTTAACCTTATTGAAATACATTGCCTTTATTTCAATTTATTTTGAAAATAATGAAGAGGGTTGGACAGTTTGACAGGAGCTGGTAAGGCCGGGGTCTGCACCAGGCTCCAGTGTCAGTTTTGGCATGGTTTCTATGGCTGGATGTGCTTCCTAATGCCAACCCCTTTACAGTGTACTGGGTGCTTTTTACGTGACACCAGTACCATAACTTAGTCATTATTAAGCTGGTACCTGCCACGTAAATTTAGATGGAAAGTTTTAATTTAAAACACTTTAAAATAAGGATTTCATATCATAGGACCAAAGACAGTTTCAAACAGGTTAATATCAAAAGGGTTAAAAAACAGTGAAAACCAAAGAAAAAATAATTACAACAGCATCTTCAGCCTTGCGGCATGTGCAGTCTGGGCTGACCAGTGCTTTTAGACAATGGCGAACACGTTTATCTTCTCTCAAAATATGATTGAATTTCTTAAGATGTTCCTGAGCTTTGTGAGGTTCAGGCAACTGTCCTGAAAATATAAATTGCAATGCTGGATTTAATAAATTTACAAAACAAAAGAACAAGTATCACCATCATCATCATCATCATCATCATTTAATGTCCGTTTTCCAAGTTGGCACAGGTTGGATGGATGGATGGTTTGACTGAAGCTGGTAAGGCCAGGGGTCTGAAATTTAGTACATTCATGAATGGGAGAAGAGAGAGTCAATTTTTCAAGCCAGCATGAATTGGATAATTTAGAGATTTGCTAACATCAAAAAGTTAAGAGAAAAATGCTAGCAGAATTCCTATACCACTGTAGTTGATTAAAAATAATGATAAATAAATGAAGCATCAGTTATCGCTTCTAATGTCTTTTTTTAAAACTGGAAAGCTTCCCTACTCATCATGCCTTCCTTAAGTTCCTAGCTTGTCTAACATAATACTGAGATAATAGATGAAGATACTGATTGCTTAGACAGACAAGGTTTCACAATTTATGGAAATGAGATGTTCTGATAATGCTCAAGTGATTTCAAAGAACATCTAGAGTAAAAATGAGGCAATAGTGATTTAGCTGGAATTTAAAAATGGTCGCAGACTTGGTGCAAGCAGAGCTAAACTCAGTATTAACTCTTTGCCCAACCTGTGTATCACATGTGATACACAGGACATATTTCTCGGGTGTCCATGCATCATATATGATACACATTTCCCAATTTCTTTCAACCACCAGAGTAACTTGAAACTCAGAACATTTGGAAGCGCTAACTAAAAGACTGAAAACAAGCATGGACATTTACAATGAATCTATGAAAATGCTATGGACAGGCAAAGTAAATTAAGAAAGAGTTTGTATAAGAAAGTAATGAGGGTATACATACTGGCAAGAGCTATTAATTTGGCTACCACAGGAGCAGGACATCCCTGCAAATTTTGCTCTAGAGCATCAATCCACTGCAGCACGCAAACTCGGACTCTGAAAGAGGAGTTAATAAGGTTAGATAGAGTAGTGATATTTTTCTGATACAACAAATCATCATCATTTCACATCTGCTTTTAATGTTGACATTGGTTGGACAGGCTATCAGGGTCCACATCAGTTCTTAGTTGGAGTTAATGCCCTCCAAGATAAATCAAGGACGTCTTACATATACATTTCATTTTTTGGCATGGTTTATATGGCTAGATGCCCTTCTTAACACCAACCACTTTTCAGGTGCATTTTATTATGATACCAGAACTAGAGAAGTTGTCATGTCATTGGTAAGATTAAAGAATCTTCTTGACCCTTCATTGTTTCCATTCATTAGTGAACTACTTTATAGATGTACAGGGTGGGGGGGATGTTATCATAGTAGCACCACCACTAGAGAGGTTGCTTCCATCCAGACAAGACTAAAGAGTCCCTGTGACTGAGAGGGTGAATACAAAAGCAAGGGATGACAGTGGAAGAAGAGTAAGATTGATAGGAGTGAAAGGTTTGTAGAGGAATTTTGAGAGAGAGTGGGGATGGGGGGTGGCTACATCTTGTTTGCTGGTTAAGAGGATTGAATAGTAACAGCAAGAGCAGCATGATGAGGGAAGAATGAGTAAGGAGTGGAGACCAGATGATAAAAAAGGGAATCAAAGTGAGAGAGAGAAGTGGGAGAAAGATAAATATAATTTGACATGTATGACATCCCAATATCTCAAAATATATATGCAGTAGCCTCCAGAAGAATAGTACATAGTGAAATTGTCTGCATAACACAGACAGTTACAATCTAGCAATGACCTCTTCACAGGAAACTTTAGGGAACACAACCATATAGTACAAATATATATTAATTATATCATACCAGACAATATCTCAATTTCATTTACCCAACATAGAATGGATTTTAATCGCTAATCAAATTCAAATGAATATTCGCAAGTAACTTCAATAACAACATAATTAATGAGTTTTTTAAAAAAAGTTTTCTTAGTCAATAATGCTCAAGATTTTGTTCTTTTGCTGCATATGTTGATAGTGTTCTTTCATTTTATTGACTCGAGCCTGGTTATCTCTCCCACTCTCTTTTCTATATATTAATAGCATACAAGAGTGCTTGTCTAACCATGTACATTCAGAGACATCACACTACATGTCTCCAGACACCATCTACATACAACCTTAATAATAATACTTCACAGATGTACATATTCACCTTCAACAGCAAACTAGAACACATTCAAAAGATAAAGCAAAATAAAAGATAAAAAATATAAATAAAACTTACCCATGCTGGTATTTCAACAATTCATTGAATGCTCTGAAAGAGAAAAAAAAATTATAGTAATATCAACTTTATGCTAAGAAAGCAATTGTTACAAAGAAAAATCAGTGTCTTAAGGAAAAGTCTAAACTAAAACACAAACAACTGTATTTAGTTATATTCACTAAATTATGTGAAAATGAAAAGTGGTTTATAAAATCTCTAGTTCGAGGTCACATGGTAAGATAATGACATAAGATACAGAGTACAGATAAACAGAGAGAAAATACTGGAAATAAGATGTATCAGAAATAGTGGGTATGAGAGGAGAGTTCTTTGGTGCAGGTATGTAATATGACCCCTATAAGCATGGAAGAAATGTATATAAAATGGTGCTGATGTTGTGGATTAGGTTGGGACCAAAACAGAGCAAGAGTTTGGGTAAATAAGGTCATAAACTAGAACAATGTTAAGATAATCTTGTATTTCCTGGGAAGGATAACAGACCTAAGAAAATCTAATCAAGTACAAAAAATTGTGACAATTATGACGGATTAAGTAATAACTTAAGATTCTTTAAAGCCAATTGGGAACAATAAATATAACCTCTTACTGCCAATTTGCCAATAAAGTGAAGATAGTCAAAGCAGACAAAACAATTGCTCTATTTTAAAAGTAAAGCTTTACATATTTTTTTTTTATTTCACACAATCCAACTGTTTCTATAAAACAATATATATATTGCAAATTTAACCCTTTAGCATTCAGATTACTTTGCCCAATGTAATGCTTATTTATCCTGAATTAATCATACATTATATCGTAGCTTTGAGATTTCAATGATAGAACTGTATATTTTTAGAATGACATTGTAGGGTAGGTATAAGAGGCCAGATCTTGTTGGTTTCAACATAAAACAGGTAAAGTATTTGGGCCGGATATGGTCGGTTTAAATGCTAAAGGGTTAAGGAGTAAATATTTCATAAATATATGAATAAATGCAAAAATTTAGAGATTTATTTTTGAAATAAACTTCAACTTACCGAGTACATCAGCAGTAGCTTGAATATCACATTTGTACATAGCAACCATTAAACGCATTGATTGAGTTAAGAAAACCTTTCTACAACCATCTTTTATAGTTGACATTAACTGCCCTGAAAATGGGCCATACACAACCTCATTACTGTAGGTTAAGTCTTGTTTTCTATGTTCTGATGCACCATTGGTATCACCTATACAACATGATGTCCCATTAAGAGTGTCCAAGTAATCCCATTGTTCAATAATAAAACAGACACCATGCATTGGTTCTTCACAAAGAGGGCCAGACAGTGTAGCCATTTGAAAACCACTGATAATGCTATCATCATAACTACACAGGGTGCCACTGGTATCATCTGTAATGTTCCATAATGAAGCTCTTTGGTAATTAGGGATTTTATTCACAAGTACATTTGGTCCAAAATGCCGAGGCCCAAAGGACCACACACAGTCAGCAAACCCTTGCCATTCTTTACCAGCTTGAGAAAAGGCATCATTTAACTGTTTCTTTAGATTTTGGACACTTTCATCCAAAACATGATTTATTTCAGTACAGTTTAATTGATCTCCTTTAGAAGTTCGGTTTTTTATTTGAGTGTGGAAATATTTTAAGACCTCTGTACTTTTTTCCAAAATGTTTGTAACTTCTTCTGGGAGAGGTTTTGCACTGAGGCGTATTGTACATTTTCGATTTGGTGTTTGTATTTCAATAAGACCAGGTCTAATCTCCTCTATGTCATTCTCCATATTCTTCATACGTAAGCATTTTGTATCAGTCATTTGAACAATAGCTTCATTGACCATATCAGTTTTAGGAGGAATAATTATTGTTTCACGGAATGGCACAATTGGTGAGGAAGCAATAATCTGTATGTTAGCATACCTGCAATGAAACAACAAAAACAAAAAAAAAAAACGTTTGAAATATGTTTTTTATAAATTTTCCATAATTTCTGTAATAAAGTCAGGAAGCCATATATATAAAGTCTAGTAATTACCTGTCTGTTAAATCATCAAGGCAACGCTGTAAATGAACTTCTCCTGCCGCAACAATAACATGCTCACCAGTTTCTTGGACAAGGACTTCTACACAGGGATCAGCTTGATTTAACAAACGAAGTCCTTTCACCAAATTAGGCATATCACCTAACAGCAACAACAACAAAAAAAAAGTTACATTTCATATAAAGATTTTTGTAACATAAGACTCAAGCAACTTTTAAATAATTATTTCAAATTTCAGTACAAGGCCAGCAAGTCCGAGGGAGGGTTTAAATCAATTACATTGACCCCCAGTACACAACTGGTACTTATTTTATCGACCCCGAAAGGATGAAAGGCAAAGTAGACCTCAGCGGAATTTGAACTCAAAACAAAGACGTACAAAATGCCACTAAGTACTTTGCCTGGCGTGCTAACAATTCTGCCAGCTCACCTTCAACTTTAAAATAATATTGAAAAAAAAGAAAACTTACAGATATTTTGTGGCTCAATAGCCACACGTACAATGGGAGCAGCCTCAAAGTGCATGTCAGTGAAAGCAGGACATGCTATGGTTTCACATAATGTTGCTGTCTTCAGAACATATTCTTCTAAATTTCCAATTCCTGCAAATTGAACCAATACCACAAAAGTAAAAAATGTGTTGTTTAATAACATTAAATACTAAATCTCATTTCTACAAAACTTACACTTTGGAACCTTTAACCTATACATATTCTACAGAGATTAAAAAAAAAATTTGCAATCACAAAGCAAAAAATCTATCAACTGAACTTAATTCCACCCCACTTTCTGTGAAACAGAAATCTCCAGTAATCTAAACAAGATAAAGAAGAGCAATTTGAACTGAAGCTTTATATGCTTACATGGTTAAATACGCCAACTGAAAGCTTTGTTCAATCAGCTGCCCCTACACCATAGATCTGATCCAACAGTTATTGCATGTAGTTCCTCTTTCGAAGATGGCAGAGATCCTTGAATGAAAATATCAGGCTGATAGATTGAGGAAATTAAATAACAACATAAGAGAAATTCCTTAAATAACTCCTATTCATGACTACAAACATAGCTCTAAAACAATACAACACTACCACTGAAATAAATCCATTATCTTCTGCACTAAACACAACATACCTTAAAATAGCTTTATTCCCATTCTAGGCCCAAATTCTGTGCTGGGGATGCTAGCTAACTCTTGTGAATCTCAAGGAACTGAAACTCTTACATACTGGTCAAGTCTGCTTTACACATCTCGTCTGTAGTCTCTACAAGCCTTCTAACAAACTTGATGGCAAAATGAAGACATCAGACTTTCCTAACTTCTAGGCAACATCTCACAGGTTACTGAGTAAAGAATGGTTCTAGATTAGACAGACGGATGATATATGGTATGACCAGAATACAAGACCTATATAACATTCCTAAGACTTTGATTAGTAGCTTTTGTACCATAGGTTTGTTTAAACTATATTGACTAGGGCTACTCAACAACTAATGCAAATGGAAAATACAGATATGCTCAATTATAGGTGTGTATGTGTGTGTGCGTGCAGAGAGGTAGGTTACACCAAATGGATTAAAAGTAGTAAAAATAGCAGAATAATGCTAATTAATGTGATGATTTGGTGTAACCTACCTCTCTGCATGCACACACACATAGATCTGAAGTACATTGGTAGCTTGCGAGACAGCCTGTAACTACAGATGCTACCAATGTATTTCAGCCCAAACAGAAGTACTTTGGTAAAGCCCAAACTCAATATTGTATCCCACACTCATTTTCCAATAGATTACCGAGTTGTGAAGAGCTGAAAGAAGGGTCACATTGATAAAGGTCTCAAAAAAGAAATTAAACGGAAAGGTTGTAATCAATCAAGGTTCTTATTGGTTTTCTTTGTTATTTCAGTCTTCAACACTTCCAAAAATACACTCATGACTGGTCTATGTGACAGCTTCAGCCTGCATATTAATGATTAACTCTTGTGATAAAATCAAAGAACAATAAAACTTTCAAATTTGCACAGGTGGGGTTCTATCTAAAATACTGAAGACAAATATGGTCAAAATGAATATAAAACAATAAAAAGCCCAACTGTATCATGGAAATAACCTGTAATTAACTTTTACTTGTTTCAGTCATTAGACTGCGACCATGTTGGAGCAATGCCTTGAAGGATTTTAGTCAAACAAATTGACTCCAGTACTTATTTTTAAAAGTCTGGTACTTATTCTCTTGGTCTCTTTTGCCAAACCACTAAGTTACGGGGATGTAAACACACCAACACCAGTTGTCAAGCAGTGTTGGAAACAAACAGATGCGAACACGCACATACAAATCATATATACAACGGGCTTCTATCAGTTTCTGTCTACCAAATCCACTCACAAGGTTTTGATTAACCTGAGTCTATAGTAGAAGACACCTGCCCAAGGTGTTATGAAGTGGGACTGAACCCGGAACCATACGGTTGGGAAGCAAACTTTTTACCACAGAGCCACACCTGTATCTGAATACAGAGAGTTAACAGGTCATAATGTAAACAGTGCGAACAATGGAGAAAGTAAAAGGTACAGTGGGATCATTGATAGAGAAACAGAACTTTAGATATAGCAGATGTAGTGGCATAGCTAACAACATGAGAATTCAGAAGATGACAAATCTTTTGCTGGAAATAGTTGTTGTTGTTGTTTAACCCCAGGTCAGCTCTGACTGGACAGATCTATGATCAAAGAAGTTCCCACAACAGTAATTAAAGAAGAACGATCTATTCTATGTAAAATTTGCAAGACAAGTTACGGGCAGTTGAGTTGAAAAAGGAACTGGATATCACAATCATTAATTGATATATGCCTGAGATGAAACAGTGTCTTCAAGTTGTTGTTGGAAAGTAATTATGATATAAGCAAAGAACTATGAAATAGTTTGTAGATTAAACATTGAGATTCACAAGATGGAGATGCTATATTTCAAATTTACCCACAGAAAAAAAAATTGATAAACAAATAAAAGACCTGAAATAAAACTTTGAACAAAATGTTAAAAGGTGTGGTTGCTTCCCAACCTCATGGTTCCCGGCTCAGTCCCACAGTGTGATCCTAGGCAATTGTCTACTACTATAGCCCTGGGTCAACCAAAACCTTGTGAGTGGATTTAATAGAGAGAAACTGATAGAAGCCTGTGTTTGTGTTTGTGCCACTTGACAACAGGTATTGGTTTGTTTACACCCTCGTACCTTAGTTTGGCAAAAGAGACTGATAGTATAAGTACTAAGCTTAAAAAAAAGTAAATAAGTACTGGGGGTTGATTCATTTGACTAAAACCCTTCAAGGTGGTGCCCCAGCATGGCTGCAGTTCAATGACTGAGACAAATAAATCATAAAAGATACACATAGGCACAGGCGTGGCTGTGTGGTAAGAAGCTTGCTTCCCAACCACATGGTTCCGGGTTCAGTCCCACTGCGTG
>JAOPUL010002510.1:42866952-42878849 GCA_027564515.1 Octopus rubescens
CTGTGTTTCGTTTTGCAGCCATAATATACTACCAAGTATATTAAAGCTTTATAAGTTAATTCTGTGTCCTACCTGTGTTAGCAGTGCATTGTTTTCCCTTTTAAAGTGTATCTCTACAGATTTTCTATAGAAATTAGATTCACTACTGAAAGTTATGACGTTTCATATGCAAATAAATCTATGTAAGCAATGCAATCAAAAATAGAAAAATAGATAATGGGTTGGATGTGATACTGAAGAAGGAGCAATAACACCTGAAATATGCATATACACCAATTACCTATTTTTCTATCTTCGATCACATTGTTTATATAGACATATTCGTATATGAAATGTCATAACTTTCAGTGCTGGCTCTAAATCCTATTGAAAATCTGTATAAATACACTTAAAATATATATATATATATATATGGGTTAGACGGTTTAACTGGAGACTGGCAAGCCAGAGAGTTGCACCAGACTCCCATCCGTTTTGGCTTGGTTTCTAAAGCTGGATGCTCTTCCTAACACCAATCACTCCAGAGAGTGTGCTGGGTGACGTTAACATGTCACCGGCACAAATATATATATATATACAATTGGCTTCTTTCAGTTTCCGTCTACCAAATCCACTCATAAGGCTTTGGTCGGCTTGTGGCTATAGTAGAAGACACTTGCCCAAGGTGCCATGCAGTGGGACTGAACTCAGAACCATGTGGTTGGGAGGCAAACTTCTTCCCATACAGCATATCAAGAAAAAGTATGAAGTAAATGAGTCATCAAGTAAACTATTGTTCATCCACTCTTTCTGATATAAAAACATTGTACTGAATTCAATTAAAGTTAAGTTTTAAACAATTGGTGCCCTTAAATTAACATTCCTTGCTATTAAAATTTCTAAATGAAGTAATAAAACTATTGTCAGAATAAACATAAAAATCTTACTTGATAATTGAAAACATAAGTTTATACAAGTTGCAGAATATTTCTTGACTATCTTCCAGTTCAATACAGATGTTAAAAGACTTTACCCATGCAAGATTCTGAAATTAAAAAAAAAAATTATTAATCACTTTCAACGTATGATTTGACAAATAAAACCACAATCAAAATACAAATTAACCCTTTAACATATCCGATCCAAATATTCTACATGTTTTATGCTCAAGCTAGATGGATCCTGCCTATCACACCTTCCCTACAATGTCATTCTAAAAATAAACGATCATCACATCATCGAAATCTCAAAGCTATGAGACAATGCATTGATTAATTAGATATAAATGAAAAAAAATGTCTACATTTTCCAGAGCCTTGAAACAAATTCTCCCGGAATTTGAATGCACCTGCCATCGCAACCACCAATGTGAATTGCAACAGATGTCAAGCAGCAAGCAAGTTTAGCTCAGGGCAAAAAAACAAAAAACAAAATAATAATAGTATAAATTTTGGAAACAAAAAATGCAATTTAAAAATATATTTACCTCTAACAAATAGAAATAACGTTTAAAAGAAGGAGATTCAGGATCTTCTAGACCACGTAGTTGTTTGACTAAAAACATGAAAATTTCCTTCAAAAGAGAAAAAAATACAAAATTAACTAAAGTACACCAATGAAAATAAGTAATCAATAAATTAAAAGTATGAGTATGTGATGTGGGAATGTGTGTATTTATATATTCAAAACTTAAGCTCCTCATTTCTTGTCCTTCAGATGGAATAAATGACACTTAAGTAAAGCCTTTAACTCCAAGTAAATAAATTTTACAATGTGCACTGAATATTTTTGTCATGTTTGTACAGCCACAATATACACACAAACTTTATTCATTAGTTAAGCTGGTGAATAGCTCATTATACATACAACAATTATTTCCAATATTTTAATTTTACTTTCCCATTCTAACACAAGTAGAAGGGATCTCAAAAAGATCATGCAGTTCATGAATTTGTTCTAGAGGAAGATGTGTAAATCTAAAACATGAACAACAATCAGAGTTTCAGAGAGAGTTAAAATATCTAATAAATTCAACTTCAGTCAACTTTTTCAAAAGAAAGCTAACAAATATGAAAGGCTTTTACTTTTACAATGAAAATGGTTATACCTTTAAGTGGTCTGGATCCCTATATGGAGCCTCAGGAGCAAAAATACGGAAAACATCGGCAATACAGCATGCCACAAGCAGACGAACATCTTTACTGGCATGATCGAAGAAAAATTCAGTGGCAAGATGTAATGCTAGTTCAGAGTATTTTTCATTTTCATCCTGCCCCATATCTTGGAATACTCTGGCCAACATCTGAGAAAAACACACAAAAACACATATTATATTATATTAAAACAAAAAGTTTAACTATATAAATTTATTTATAAAATTTCATTTTAAACATTGTAATTTAGAAATTATAACAGAACACAATTTATTTTTTAGAGATAAGAGAACTTAAGGAATTTTTTTTCTGTATATAGCTAACATTGAAGACAAAGTACAAAATCTATATCATCAAGTGGAAGGAAGATGTCAGTGTACATGTACGACAGAGCACTAGTGTTACTGAGGGGAAAATTGGGCATAAGAGGAATTAGATGCAAACAGTTGCATACAAAAGTGCCAACGACTTAAAGTGGATGGAACTTGTGGACATGGGATGAAGTATTGAAGGCCAATTTCAAGACACTGAGCCTTACAAAGGAGATGACTAAGGACTGAGATATCTGACGCATTACTGTACTTAAGAAGACCTGTCCGTCACAACAGAATTGATGCCGGTGCTGGTGCCACATAAAAAGCACCCAGTATACACTGTGGAGTGGTTGGCATTAGGAAAGGCAACCAGCCGTAGAAACAATGCCAGAACAGACAATGGAGCCTGATGCGGCCCCTCAGCTTCGGCCAAACCATCCAACCCATGCCAGCATGGAAAACAGACGTTACATGATGAGGATGATATATACACACACTAGTATAGTAACTGTAATATACAAGGTTTATTTGATTATGCAAAACTAAATTTTAAGATTAAGTATATTTTGTTTTCTTTCATCTTCATAATCTGCAAATGTAATTTCAGGCAAATCCAATCCCTTGTTCTACTTTGAGCTACATAGAGCTGGCCACAAATAAACATAGGTTGTGGCACCCAACATCTACATGCACACAGACTTTGATGTCACATTAAATCCCTCACCATATCACTTATTTTATCAGGTTATCTCTCTAATCTCCACTTAGTATCTTATTCTTTCCACCTATGCTCCCTTTATTAATTACACTGTCTCTTCCCCCCTCCCCCATCATTCCATATATTTCACTACCTGTCTACTGGCAATTTCTCTCTTTCCTGTCTACTCCCATCAATTACCGCATATCTATTTATCTATCTATCTTCTCTCTCTTTATAATCTTTTACACCTCCCTCTCAGCACAGCCACTGCTTTCTCCTTCCATGTTCCAAAAACGTAAGAGCAAAAGAAACCAGTGAACAAATAGGTAACTTGGCCTTTTTATATTGTCGATATATTGCTATCAAATGCTAAATGTAATATGAGGCCCAAACAAATTAAATTCATATATTTTATCAAATAAAAAGGTTAGATTTGTTAATAAAATTAACAACAGAAGCAAAAATGTAACCAATGCCAATATAAGACATATAGGGTTGTATAAACCTAATATAAAATGGCTTAAATACATTAGATTTCTATTTTATACACACTAATTTGATCCAAAATTACTTATCTCTAAAAAACCTGCTGAAAATAGCAGCCAAATCTCCCTCAAATCACAAGCTAATGTAGTCTCAGATGTCTGGGGAAAATGGATGTGATGGTCACAACTAGAACACTTCTGGTAATAGGTCTATCAAAGCTATCCTGAGAGAGAAAAATATCCACCAAGTAATTGCTTCCAACCTAGATGATGGAGAAATAATCGCATCATATTTTGAATAAACTTTCATGACTACAAAGATTCAGCTATTTTTGCATCAAATTTTTTAAAATTGTAATAAATCAAATAAAAAACAAACAAACCTTAAGTCTTCGAACAAGTTCATCTTTTCCAATATCCTCCGATACCTCTTTGCAATTTGGAGGATAGACAATTTTACTAGGCTTGCCTCCCTTTGGCAGTGGCATCTTCGGTTTTCACCTATAAAATAGATATGTAATATTATTCTGCTAGTCACAATCTGTGTTTATTTGTGTTACACTTCAAAGTGATTCAAAATATGAAAATGTTTTCTTTCGTACAAAAAGGCTAATGTGGTTTTCAAGGTAAAAATAAATTATTTTTTTAAGGCTAAACATAACTAATATTCGATAATTGTTCAAATCCATCATTAGGAAAGAAATAATGCAACATAAAAACTTAATTATATAAAAGTATAATTGAATGAGATGACTACCAATGTCTCATTTTATTTCTTTATTCTGCACAATTCAATAAACGAGGCTTTCAAGTATCTAACCAAAACTCTACCATCCACCATTGAATACTTTCATAACTTCATTTTGTAAGAAGAACATTCATTCTTGTAATGATTGAACAGAATTGGTATATTGGCATAAATGATTGGCATATTTATTCAAATGCTTATAGTGTATTTACTTGTGGTCAGATTATCATGAAAATTGGCATTATTGTAATAATGTAATAATATTGTTCATTGCTTTTTAATGTAAATAATCATTTGTGCTGAATTAAAACTGTGCACGTGTGATTGATAATTTATTACATAATAATTAAAACGCAGATGCCCCCAAAAAGATGATGAAAAGAGATGCTAGTAATAAATGCAATCTGAAACAAACATGGACATACAAACACCACAAACAAACAAAAATGTTTTTCCTTAACTTTTATTGCACCTTGCTCATTATGAAATTCACAAGTAAACTGACTTATTCCCTTCTGAAACAACATATCCAGGAATGTATGAAAGGTCTGATAAATTCCAAAAGTCCAGCAACACAGGCATTGGTTTTAATAGCCAACATTACAAAATATAAAGAAATGAGAAAGGAAGGAATTTAAATGTTCTCCCTGTGATTAGAGAGTTGACAACTTCCTTTAACCAAATATATATAAAGAGTGTTTTTTGATTTGGGTGGTTTTTGGAAACACACGATTTACACATAGGGTCAGATTCATGTCATACACGATCTTTTTATCTTTTACTTGTTTCAGTCATTTAGACTGTGGCCATGCTGGGGCACCACCTTGAAGAATTTTAGTTGAACGAATCAACCCCAGTACTTGATTTTTTTTGTAAAACCAGGTACTTATTCTATCAGTCTTTTTTGCCAAACTGCTATGTTAGGGGAACATCAACACACCAACACTGGTTTGTCAAGCGGTGGTGGGAGACAAACACACACACACATACATATATATATATGAAGGGCTTCTTTCAGTTTTTGTCTACCAAATCCACTCAAAAGGTTTTGGTTGGCCCGAGGCTATAGTAGAAGACACTTGCCCAAAGTGTCATGCAGTGAGACTGAACCTGGATCCATGTGATTGGAAAGCAAACTTCTTACCACACAGCCACGCATGCTTTTCTAGAAAAACATTTATCTTCACATTTGACATGGCAAATACTTATTTTCATGGGATACCAAATAACAGAAAGGCAGCAAAGATGTCTATTCTAGTTTTTTGTTATCCTTTCACTCCTGTGCACATTTTTTGCACTACATATTTTATCCTCATTTTACATGGGTTTTGACACCCCTGCAAAATTCTGCGCAACAAATTTTAATTTCATTTCACTTTCAAACAACTTTCCAGTTATATTTATTTTTTAATACAAAGGATAAACAAATCCAATATCTTTAAATAATTATTCAAATCTATCATGATAAAAGGCAAATGTTTCTCACTTCACATTTAACCCTTTGGTATTTGAAGACAAAGTTTTTGGCTTATACCAAAACTGCTATAAATAACCTATTCATATTTAAATGAGAATATCAAAACAGGTTTCATTACAGGTCATTATAACAGCATGACTTCTCTGGATAAACAATTGCTTTCAATTGTTCAATATAATTTAATCTAAAATGTATGTGCCTTGATTTTGTGGATATTTTTTCCACATTGTATCAATTACATTTTCTGTTCTTTTTTACAACTGAAAATAGAAATGATGAACTAAGTTCCTTATATTTATAAACGACACTTGAGACAAAACTATAACACATCAGGTACAAGTTTCCTAAAAGTAATGAAACCGTTGATGTTACTTATTGGTAAAAAGAGAGCTCTTCCAGAAAATAGAATCATCATAATTCATTCACAAGGATCTAATATTTACATTACACTCATGACCCAATGCACTACCATTTTATTCCTCAATGGTGGGCTTTGTTAGCACAATGTTATGCAGTATGTTGATGAACAACAAACTTGTATTTAAAATGATTATAAAAGAGGTCTACCATTATCTATCATCTTGCATACAAAAGTAGCTTCAGCACCATTCTCATATAAAGAAAAAATCAACACAAACGTCAAAATTGAAGGGTGCCATTTACAGTTTTTAAGAAACAAACAACCCCAACTTCAAACTGAACAGTACAATGGACTAATGGATCACCTTGCTGCAAGAGAAAAACCAGGCTGATCCTCAGGTTTGCCAGCTCCTGTCAAACTGTCCAACCTACACCAGCATGGAAGACAGACGTATGATGATGATAACATCATAAATGATCTAAATCCTAATTTGTTGCCCAGCTTATTATCATAATAATCCATAACATAATGAAACTAGATATATAAATTTATGCCGCAAAATGAAAGAAAATTAATGACACACAGAATTTCTTTGGGTTTCACTAGTTTTTAATTACACAAATGCAAAACCCTTGAAAAACTTGTGATAGCAGACATTTCAGTGGTGACATATATAATCTAAACAAAAATGACAAAATATTTAGGCTGTGCAGTTAAGAAGTTTGTTATGCAGCCACATGGTTCCAGGTTCAATCTCACTGCATGGCACCTAAGCAATTGTCTACTACAATACTTATATATTTGCATATGTGAGTTGTGTTGTTTCTTTGTGTCCTGTAACTTAGTTTATTCAACAAATAGCGAATGATAAAAATAAGTCCAGACAGAAGTATGTACCAGGTCAATTCGATTGACTAAATAAAATCCTTGAATGCAGAACCTCAGTATGGATTTGGTACTTTGACTAAAACCAGTAATAGAATATTATACATGAATATGATCAACCATGCATTTATATACATATATAATCAATGCATCTGCATGTATATATACACTTGTGTAGTAGTAGTAATTCCTTTAAAGCCCCACAGGCTCATAAGGGCTGGTTTCCTGGCTTCCAGAGCGTATATATAAACCCCCCTGGACGGGATGCTGATCCGTCGCAGGATTACTCATTTTTACCAGTTGTGTGGACTGGAGCAATGTGAAATGAAGTGTCTTGCTCAAGAACACAATGCATCACCTGGTCCAGGAATTGAAACCACAATCTTACAATCATGAGTCCAACACCCTTAAACACTAGGCCACACGCCGCCACCAAATAGGTACTACTTGTGTAGTACCTAAGTAGTACCTATTAAAAACAATGAGGTATGCTTGAGTATAGAATACATTATGCAAATAAATTTTGCACAATGAATTTTTTTTTAATAGCTGACACTGGACTTGGAGAAGAAAAAAAAACCACTATGACAGTGAATGGTAAAAGGACCAATATGAAGAATGCCTTAACATATATAAAACCTAGGCATGAAAGAATGATTTAATTGCCATCATTTTTTAAATTTTATTTTATATCACACATTTTGTGAACATTAGCATCATTGGTTTCCAATAGATCAATCACTGGTTCATTATATATATATATATACAATGAATGAAGTTTTACTTCAATGGTTACTTACAACTTCTAAGTTGTGTCATCTGGAGATAAGCACAGTTATATCCAGATTCTTCAGAGATTGAAATGTAACTGAAGGATGTAGTAGAAAGATGTTAAAGGGGAAGGGTTGTTAATGGGTAGTTTTGGGACTAGAAGAGAGTGAAGAGGATCCACTCAACTAAAAAGTAAAGGATACTTTACAAACATGTATATAATTACAGATTTAGGGAGAATTAACATATCAAGACTGACATAAAATACCCACATATAAACAGACTTGCATACATACAGATAGATAGCCATATTAATCACATACACAAAACAGACACACACACACATCTATGCACATTTGTATGTGTGTGAAGTTCCCTTCACAACCACATGGTTTTGAATTTGTTCGACTTTGTGGCATTTTAGGGCATCATCTAATATAGCTTTGAATTGACCAATATCATCATTTTTACATCTGCTATTCCATGTTGGCATGGGTTAGATAAAGGCATATTTGTCCAAAATATTTCTCATACTTCATAGTCAAATTTCATGACAGCATTCCATGCTAGCATGGGTTCAGCAGAATGCAACAGGCTGAAAGACCACATCTTGTTCCAGTGTCTCAGTTTTGGTATGGTATCTACAGTTGGGTTCCCTTCCCAATGGTAACCATTTTACAGAGTGTAACTGTGTGCTTCATTTGTGACACTGGAAATAGTGAGGTCACTGTGTAAAGAGCCCTCTCAAATGAGGGTATAGCAAAAGTGGAAGTATGACAAAAGTGACAGGAACAAGGTATTTTTGTTATAAAGGAGATACATGGCTAAAATCATATCAGTAATGCTCTTTTCACAGCAGAAACCACACTGGTTTTCTCACAGAAGATTTTTACTGATAAGATGGTGAATGAGGATTCAGAAGTAATCTTGCCAACATTTTGTCAGCAACTAACAAGAAGGAAATACCTCTAAGATTGTCACATGATTGTCTGCTACTTTGTTCTCACATTAAGGAAAATAGCTGTTTTTCAACAAATGCTTTACCACCATAGATGTATATTTCAACAGGAAATGAATTTGCACTTACTAAAAATTCACAAATTACACACAAAGTGTATCATCATCATCATCTAATGTCTGTTTTCCATGCTGGCATGGGTTGGACAGTTTGACCGGAGCTAGCAAGCCAGAGGGCTATACCAGGTTCCAGTCTGATTTGGCTTGGTTTCTACAGCTGGATGCCCTTCCTAATGCCAACCACTTTACAGTGTGTGCTAGGTGCTTTAACATGCCACCGGTACCAGACTCTTGCCACTAGTGCTTTTTATATGGCACCATCATGAGTGCTTTTTATGTGGCACCAGCACAGGACTCCGGATGCTTTTTACTCTCACCAAGGGTGATTTTGACTCTAAACATGGGTGCTTTTTACAACAGGACTCTTGACATAGGTGCCTTCTGCAATGGGACTCTCGACATGGTTGCTTCTTGCAACAGGACTCTCCACATGCCCACTTTTACCAACAGGACTCTCCACATGGCTGCTCTTAGCAGCAGGACTCTCGACATGGCTGCTTTTACCAACAGGACTCTTTACATGGCCACTTTTACCAACAGGACTCTCGACACAGCCGCTCTTAGTAGCAGGACTCTCGACGTGGCTGCTTTTAGCCACTGGACTCTTGATACAGCTGCTTTTAGAAACAGGACTCACGACACAGGTGCTTTTAGTAACAGGACTCTTGACACGAGTGCTTTATGCAACAGGACTTTTGATACAAGTGCTTTTAGCAACAGGATTCTCATGACGGGTGCTTCTTGCAACAGGATTCTCAACCCTGATGTTTTTAGCAACAGGACTTTCGACACAGACGCTTTTAGCAACAGGACTCTCGATATGGCCACTTTTGGCAAAAGGACTCTGGACACGGGCTCTTTTAGCAGCAGGACTCTTGACACAGCCGCTTTTAGCAACAGGACTCTCAACACAGCCACTTTTAGCAACAGGACTCTCGACACAGCTGCTTTTAGCAACAGGACTTTCGACACAGCTGCTTTTATCCACACTACTCTTGATACTGCTGTTTTTAGCTACAGGACTCTGAACACGGGTGCTTTTAGCAGCAAGACTCTCAACATGGGTGCTTTTTGTAACAGGACTCTCGACACAGGTGCACAGGTCTCTCGACGTGGGTGCCTAACAGGCACAGGACTCTCGATGTGGGTGGATCTTCTTGAATTCAGCAAGGTCCCAAATATCTCAGTCCTTTGTCATCTCATCTGAAAGGTTCTGAGTTATGAGGTGAGCAGAAATGAGTGGAGAAAAGAGCCGGTGCCATGGAAAAAAAAGCACCCTGTACATTCTGTAAAGTGGTTGGCATTAGGAAGGGCATCCAGCCATAGAAACCATGCCAAAACAGACAACTGGAGCCTGGTGCAGCCTTCCAGTTTGCCAGCTCCTGTCAAACCGTCCAACCCATGCCAGCATGGAAAACGGACGTTAAAGAATGATGATGATGACAGGAGACAAGAAAGTACAGATGAGCAGAGATTGAAAGAGTGTATGGGAGAGTGCGAGAGGGTTAAGGATCAGGGAAGTGGGTGAGAGGGTGGATATAATGAAGAACATGTGTTGAGGGATCCCAAGTAAGGAAGGAAGGGAAGAGGGAGTGGGTGAAGGGGGTAGTATGTATCCCTTGCCGTCACTTCCAAGCAAGTATGTCTGGGTAGGATGTACTATTTTTTTTCTAAGTATTTTCAGTGCCTATGTAGATGAGGAGAGACATAAACACCCTCTCGGCTCTCCTGACCCTGGACTCAGTGAAACATCAAAGATGTGACAGCTGGAGAGAGAGAGAGAAAGAGAGAGGGAGACTGAGAGAGGGTCGAAAAGGAGGAGGGGGTGCCCCAACTTTCGGCTGAGACTCATTTTCATTTGAGTTTCTTGGAGTAATGTTGAAATGGAGTGTTTTGATCAAGGACACAACACGAGCTGCTAAGGCCAAGAATTGAAGCAACAATCATGCAATCGTGAGCACAATGTCCTAACCACAAGCCCACGTGCCTTCAGCCCCTCCCCCCTCAACCCATTACCTGAAGTATCCAGTCTGTTTTGTGCTAACCAGTGTGAAATTGAGAAACTACAAGCAAAAACAATTTCACACTTATATATATAAAAATATGTTGGAAAAAATTCACTTTCTGACAATAAAATATTTTTCCTTTTCATTCATCAATTTCGTTCATCTTTTTATTGAAGAAAATCAAATTTTTTTCTGTATTGGATCATTAAATCTCAGATTCTAAATTCTATTCATATTGACTTTTTTTTTTTCTTTTAAAGAAAAGTTTCCACCTCAACTGAGATTTGTTTTAACTCAATGAATGCAATTCTAGACGAACCTTATTTATTTAGGTGTAGGCATGGCTGTGTGTGTGTGTGGTAAGAAACTTGCTTCCCAACCATATGGTTCTGGGTTCAGTCCCACTGTGTGCCACCAAGTGTCTTCTATCATAGCTTCGAACCAACAAAAGCTTTGTGAGTGGATATGGTTGACGGAAACTGAAAGAAGCCCATTGTGTATATATTAATGTATATATATATGTGTGTGTGTGTGCTTGTGTGTGTGTGTGTGTATGTGTGTTTGTGTCTGTGTTTGTCCCCTACTACTACATGACAACCGGCGTTTGTGTGTTTACATCCCCGTAGCATAGCAGTTCAGCAAAAGGCGCTGATAGAATAAGTACCAGGCTTAAATAAATAAGTACTGGGCTCAATACATCCTGCTAAAAATTCTTCAAGGTGGTGCCCCAGCATGGCCACAGTCTAATAACTGAAACAAGCGGAAGATAAAAGATTTCCATTATCTTAATTACTTATTTAAAGGGAATAAGTTTTGTTAATATATTGAGATACATTGGTTAAACAATTTGCTTCCCAACCACATGGTTCCAGGTTCAATCCCACTGCATGGCACCTTGGGCAAATGTCCCAATGGTGTTAGCTTTGTACATTGGGATCGGG
>JAOPUL010002510.1:42891203-42909749 GCA_027564515.1 Octopus rubescens
AAAGCACTCAGTCCACTCTGTAAGGTGGTTGGTGTTAGGAAGGGCATCCAGCTGTAAAAACCCTGCCAAAACAGACAGTGAAGCCTGGTGCAATCTTCTGCCTAGCCAGCTGGCAGAATCCATGCCAGCATGGAAATCGGATGTTAAATGATGATGATGACAAAAGCAGGAAAACAAAAGACAAAAATAATTTCATATTTAAGAATCACCTTAGAACATACTATAAACATAGCAGAAAATTTGCATTAGCAGAAACAAGAATTCTTGCAAAGATGTTTTAACCTTTTGATATCAACCCGCCTAACTATGATTTTGATATCAACCCGCCCTGTTCCTATGATACAAACTTTCTGTTTTAAAACCTTTCATCAAAATGTTATGGTAATTTATGCTCCAAAAGCTTAATAATGATACACTTATTTTCCTAAATTCTTCATTATTTTCAAATCAACTGAAATAAAAAGTGTATTTCAACAGAAATATAATAATGAACAGGTTAAGTCTTTCAAAAAGATTAACATAACTTTCTTCAAATTGCCATAGTTTGAAAGAACTATCATTATCAGTTAAACTGAATTCAGTATATAATTGGTACACCAAATGCAACATTTGATCTCTACAAAATAATACTATGAAGTAAATGGTTAAACATTGTCTTCATTATATGCATCAGCTCAACAGACCAAATACAAAGAATGTCATAGAAATGAATTTTCTTCAAAGATTGATTACAAAGATTAAAAATCTAACAATCTATACATGGTAACATTTGCAGAAAAGATGGATTTATGAGTTTGAAGGCATTAATTGGGATGCCTTCCCATTTACAGATATAAACATTTAAAATTCAAATTGAAAAAAAAAAAAGCTTTCATCAGACAAAATATTTTCTCACTTTAAAAAAAAAATTATATTTCTAAGTAGGTATTTAATTTACATATGATACAAATGTAAAAAACCCTTCTTCAACAACAAATGTCTTGAAACATTGTAAATGCACAATAAGAGTTATCTGAGTAATTCTTATGTGAATAGGTGGAGTTTGATGAAATGAGACATTCTTAGAACGTGTTTGAGAATAACAAATGAGATGAAAGTTCTGAGATAATCCAATCCAAGAACTCCATTATCTTGTTAAAGATTGCAGAAAAAAATCTGATTAAATTTAAGACAAAACAATTATATTCTTTTTACTACTCAGTACAAAGCCAGCTTTTCGTTAAACAACCCAGCAGGGTAAAATGCAAAAAGAAAACAAAAAAAAAAAAACATTGAGATGTTTAGCCATTCCCAAATTATTACCCAAAACAACTTAAATCTATGCTTCTTCTTCATAATTATTTCCACATAATGGAAAACTGAAAGTAACACTATTAATATTAAGAACCTTCAATCTTAAATAACATCAAAGAAATGGCCACATTTATTTTAGAAGCAGGAGTTACTTGGTGACCTCACTAGTGCTGGTGCCAGGTAAAAAGCAGCCAGTATATTCTGTGAAGTGGTTGGCATTAGGAAGGTCATCCAGCTATAGAAACCACAACGAAGTTGACGTTGAAGCTAGGCAAACCATCCAACCCATGCCAGCATAGAAAACAGATGTTAAACGGTGGCGAGTAAGGTGTATATATTAGATATAGTGGTATTTCATGTAAAGTAACAGTGAAAACATACTTTGAGTGTGCAAACTGTATTGGTGCAACTAACAGTAGAATCAACTGTGATGTCCTAAGATAGTCATTAGTGCTAATAGTAGATCATTCATAATTTGGTACCTAGAGTATAATGTAAACAGAATTCACTTTGTATGTATCAGAAACTAGTGAAAATGCATTGGTTATTTAGAAGTGTTGTATGAGTAAACTGATCATTAGCAAATTGAGAATCAATTTATGTTAGAGATTTTTTATGGTACACTGTATAGATACGAAAGATTGTGGAGGGTTAATAAACTGGCAAAGTCATGGAAACAAAGTAAAATTAAATAAGGATTTTAAGACATCAAACTCAACCCTTTCACATTCAAATTACGCTGTCAAATGTGATGGTCGTTTGCTCAAAATAATTAATCATGCATTATCTTATAGCTTTGAGATTTTGATGATGTGTTTGTTTATTTTGTAATTTTAGAATGACATTGTAGGGTAGGTGTGAGAGGCAGGGCCTGGCAAGTTTGAACATAAAACAAGTAGAATATTTGGGCCAGATGTGGGTAGTTTAAATGCTAAATGGTTAAATTAGTGGACAACTGTCCAACTATAGCTGTCTGGAACAAGATTTAACCTAGTGTTTTCGGCATTGTTACATTTTAATAATGTTTGCTATTCTCAAATGGTTTGGCAGTGTCTGCAATACAGTAGCTCATTTTGTTTCTGATCACCTCTGTCAGTCCCTTTTAAGCCAGCTATTTCTTTTATTGGTGATATGAATTTTATTTACATTAAACTTCATTGATTAGATATTATCTATAGAATATCACTAACTCACTTAGACATGTAATATGAATTGATGAGGAGCGCTGGGTGACAGTAACAGAAAAAATAAAGACATGTCATGTTTGAGACAAGTAGGGATCTGCCTTACTGCAGACCTATCCAACTGATGCGAGCAGAGAAAACTGACCATTAAAATGATGAATTACAAGCTGGTGGACCACTGATTTGTGATTTAGATAGGTGCAGGCATGGCTGTACAGTTAAGAAGCTTCCTTTCCAACCATGTAGTCTTGGGTTCAGCCTCACCATGCAGCACCTAGGGCAAGTATCTTTTACTACAGCCCTGGGCAGCCCAAAGCTTTGTAAGTAGATTTGGTAGATGGAAAGTGAAAGAAGTCCATCATGTGTATATATCTATGCTTTTGTGCATGTGTGTGTGTATGTATATATATATATATGCTTTAGTGCATGTGTGTACCCTTGCCATGACATCATGTGATGGTTGTAAATGAGCGTCACTGTCATACAAGCGGTGTTCATTTCCAGTCTTCTGTGGAAAACATGTTTGGCCATGGGAAATATTATCTTGCTTGGAAAAGGTGAGGGTTGGCAACATGAAGGGCATCAAGCTGTAGAAAACCTACCTCAAGCAGGAAAAAAGCGGATGTTAAATAATGATGGTGTATTCTAGAATTAATGTTATCCTTGGTCAAGACATATTTTTCTAGCCTCAACACTCAAGTCTAGATTAACTCTTTAGCATTCAAATTATTCTATCAAATGTAATACTTATATATTCACATTGTTTTCAATTAATCATGCATTATCCTGGAGCTTTGAGATTTCAATGTGATTGCTTATTTTTAGAACGACATTTTAGGGTAGGTATGAGAGGAAGGATCTTGTTGGTTTTAACATAAAACAGGTAGAATATTTGGGCCGGTCAAGGTGGTTTACATGCTAAAGGGTTAAAGATGAGGGTCCAAAATGGTGAAAAGCTGTTAAAAGGTAGTAAAAAAAAACTACCACAAAAACAATCTTCAATGACTGAACTATCATATTATAGGATTCATATTTGCTGCTGTCTCCAATCTGTATTTAAAGCCGATGTCAAATGTACTTCAATTGTTACCTAACTAATAATCCTTTCTATATATACTGGGCACGAAGGCCCAAAATTTTGGGGGAGGTGAGTAGTCGATTTTATCGACCCCAGTTCGTAACCGGTACTCACTTTATCGACCCCGGAAGGATGAAAGGCAAAGCCGACCCCAGCGGCATTTGAACTCAGAACGTAGAGTCGGAAGAAGTGCCACTAAGCATTTATCCCGGCGTGCTAACGATTCTACCAGAAACTAGAAATAATGATAGCAAGGTATGATTATAATTTTCATGAATGTTAACCTCAATTTTAGAGATGATTTTTCCTTTTTTAAGTTTCAGTGGTTCTCAAAGAAATTCTATTCCAGCAATTCTTGATTTTTCTATCATTCAGGATTTTTAATATTCCTCTATTCTGACCTTTAGTGCCCACACAGATTTCTAAAATCTTCAGCAAATACATGGAATTAAATTGCTATAACCGATTAAAATTGGTTTTTCTAAGTGAAAACCAAAAGAAATAAAGAAGTAGGACGCAACATAGCTCATTAAAAACCTAATCAGTAAGCCCAGCATTAAAACATCAGCTTAATATGGCTACCTTTATTTTAAGAAATAAATTGAAATAACCTAAAAATGTAGCAATAATTGTACATGTGTAAGTGACCTAGTGGATAAGTGCATTACTACTTTAAGTCTAGAAATAAAGGTTCTGGCTTCAAATCTATTCCAATACTATGTACACACCCAGGAATAAGACATCTGATGACGATCAGAAACCAATCAGATTGCCACATCATCGTTTTAATGTCCACTTTTCCATGATTGCATGAGTGAGACGCAATTTGTCGAGGTATATTTTCGACAGCCAGATGCCCTTCTTGTTATCAACCCTCATCTGTTCCCATGCAAAATAATATTCCTCTCATGGCTGGATATGTTTTCATGGAAGATTGGAAATGAACGACACAAATTGTTTGATGGATGCACTCATTCACAACTATTGGGCAAGGTCAAAATAAGACACCAACACACACACATTTATACATACATAACAAGGTTTCTTTCAGTTTCTGTTTGCCACAACCATTTATAAGGCTTTAGTTGGCCTAGGGCTATAGAAGATACTTGCCCAAGGTGCCTTGGAATGGGACTGAACCTGAAATCACGTGGTTAAGAAACAAACTTCTCAACTACACTGTTATGCCTGCACCTATACTACAGATGTAAATATTAAAACAAGTTTCACATTAAGGACAAGATTAATAGTCCTAAACATTAAAGCCATCTTAACAATCCATCTCTTAGAATGAAGGCATGGTGAATGAGAAATCTTCTTGGAGTGAATTGATGACAGCTATGATGATGATGTACAGTCAAGATGAAAGTGAGACAAAATCTTATAGTCATACAGTTCACAAAACTAAGAACAAATGGTAAAAGCGAAATCACAGTATGCATGGCCGCCTCCACAGGCCCTTCTAGACTAATGAGATAGATCTCATTAATGTTCAACTTGAACCTTTGCAAGTCAACACCTGCAGGAAAGACATGGACAAAAAGGAAATTTCAGTGGGTAGGGGCAACATTTTAGAAAGGAAGGATAAGGCATAATGGTTAATGCAGGGCCTGGGGGTATTGAGCACAATAATGATGGGTAGAAGAGAGACAAGTAGGTTGTGCTGGCATGAACCCAGCCAGCTCTGGGGGACAGAGGCCATTATGGTAGCAATAGAAAGGCTGAGTGAGGAGACACCCCCTGCTGGAACATTTCTATGAATGACTTTAATTATGAATGCTAATTAGTCTTTTCTGGGTGTGGTTTAGGATGTAGGTAAACAAATTCATGCTATTTAAAATTGACAGAGAATTGATTTTGTTTCACTTCAGAGCTTATATTAACTGGTTAAACTGACCAAAACTGGATGGCACATCATTGTGTTTTCAATGAATGTAGCTATAAATCTCATTCTTAAGAATGTTAACCACAACAGCCAACTTACAAAAACATGACTAATAGAAAAATTTATGTAAAACAAAATACAACTAATGTATTAAGTTCCAGTTTGTAGTTTTCTGTAGCATTTTTGCACTAAGATATATGCTAGATAAATAAAAAAAAAATTTTTCACACAACCAAAAGAACTCTAAATTCATGTAACTAAGTTCTCAAATATTATATCTAATCTGAACTGACATTTCATATTCAGAAAAACTGAGCCTTTTCAAAATCACCAATTAAGTTATAAATCCATTTTTCTGTTCCAGCAGAGTAAGTAACTTACATCAAACCTTAGAAGTACAATTCAAAACTGGATACAGCTGATATTTTTGTTTTCTACACATTTGATCTAGCTATCATCATCATTTATCGTCTGTTTTCCATGCTGGCAAGCCGGAGGGCTGCAACCAGGCTCCAATGTTTTGGCATGGTTTCTACAGCTGGATGACCTTCCTTACACTAACCACTTTACAGAGTGTACTAGATGCTTTTTACGTGGCACCAGCACTGGAGAATTAATTACAAATGATAAAAATGATGATAGATAGAGATCAAGTGTGAAGATTTGTGTAATAGAGTGGATCTTTCTCAAAATCAGAAAAATTATTTTATAACATAAATTTAAGGTTTCTCATGGAATGGCTGAAAAAATTCCAAATGCACAAAAGTGATTACCAATGGAAGCAAACTCTAGGCCAAGGTTCATTAATTAAAATGAAAGCTTTATTAATAATATAGCAAACAAGTCATGTAATTGCTATATCCAAACTATAGCAAATGCATTTGTGAGTATGGTGTTAATGTGATAGTGTGAACAACAGTTGACTAATCAAAAGATGACAATTGCTATAATTTGGTTACAGGAATTACTGGTAATATAAACGAAACTAATATGACAAAACGTAAAGACCTGAACTACGATAACAACGAATATATCAGACATATATCCAACAATGGGAAAAATACATATAAATTCATAATATATATATATAAGATGTTACCATTGCCTGCCTCTGGTATTGAACAGACAAAAAACATAAAAAAGATTTTAAACAAACAGAACTGCTTCCCTTCTGCTTACTGCCTTTTATAAAAAAGAAAACATCCACAACTGAAAGTAAAAGAAAAACGCAAAGCACATTGTGCATCACTAAAGCTTTGAGTGGATTTGGTAGACGGAAACTGAAAGAAGCCCGTCGTGTGTGTGTGTGTGTATATATATATATATCTGTATCAGTTTGTGTTTGTTACCCACCACCTCTTGACAACCGGTACTGGGTTGTTTACGTTCCCGTAACTTAGTGGTTCGGCCAAAGAGACCGATAGAATAAGTACCAGGCTTCAAAAGAAATACGTACTGGGGTTGATTTGTTCGACTAAACCCTTCAAAGCGGTGCCCCAGCATTGCTGCAGTCCAATGACTGAAACACATAGATTTGATATATAGATATAATGTTTGATTTTAAACCAAGAGGAGGAATAAATAAAATATAGAATGCAAATAAACATCTAATGTAGTGCTTAGATTATTACTCTTAGTAGTAACAGCCTAATCGCAACACTACAATATATATACAGTATAGAGAGAGAGAGAGAGATAGAGTCGATTTTGAGACTAATAAAAATAAAACAAACAAGTTTCGCCCCAGCTAAGGAAGGATTCCATTACCTCAAAAATATGCGCCACCTTTTGAATGTTTATCGACTTAGGTGGCGGGAGGGGGGGTTTAATGTTCCGCTAGTATTATTTATAATAATCACACACTACGAGCTATAAAGAAAATTATTTGAGGCCATCATAAAACAAAACGCTCCCACCTATATACAATGAGTAAACATATTGGAGAGAGTGGGATCTGCTGGTTTTATAGGATCTGAATCTACACGGATATGCAATATGTGTGTAAACCTGTTTAAGTGGCTATATTATAGTGTGATCGTTGCTCTACAATTTCCACTACTCATGCAAAATATGCCAAATTGCAAAGAAAATTTCAAACTGTAGGTTATTCCCCAGTAATGTTTAACCAATTTCCACATTTTAAATTCCTGTCTATATAATACGTCCATTTTCGGATTTTAAAATAAAAGTGTTAATATGCTGCAAAACTAGCTAAAGTCAGTGCAATGAAAACAAAAAACGTATTTTTATATTAAATTTCACCAACGATGATTTTTTTTTTCTAATGCTAAAGATTGCTTCAAGTTGTTTTAAATAGAGAGAAATTCATCAGTTAAATATAAAGATATAGAGCCAATTGTTGTGTAAGAAGCAGCGTGTAGAATAAATATAGAAAGACGGCCATATTAACAGTGAAATCGAGAATACATTTTCTACTACAAATCACTGTGAAACAAAATAACATATAATGAAGAATATATGCATAAACTCTTAAATGATTCTGAAAATGCGTATTTTATCAGATGAAAAACTAAACAAAATAAATAGAAAACGGGATTTATTTTGCCTAATTATCTTGTAAAAATCGCCACAATTTGGTTAAGTGGGAGGGAAAGTCTGTTCACACAAAAATATAGATTTGTTGTAGCGTAAATTAAAGTTTATGAGAGAAAATGTGATATGAACAAAGTAGTTGAAATAATGAATTTACATTAGGCGGTTTTATTTTAACCTTTCCTATCATTTTATGGCCGTAGCACTGAGAGATAGATAACATTTGAAGAAAAACGAAAGGTTTTTAAAGAGCAAATATATACAAATTTTGTCCACTAACAGCAATTCGCTTCTAGGAATTAAGTAGCCCTTATTGAAAACGCAAACATTTAAAGCATTAAACATTACAGAATATATATTCGTGTGGGTAAAGAGATAATTTAAACTGCAATAACTGAGAAACAATATGAAAAGCTAAGAGGAAATAATACAAACTAGTTTTAAGAATATACGAATGTTGACATGAATATTGGCTGAAAATGCTTCACAAGAACAGATTGATCACTTACGATACGAATATAAAGAAATAAAATAGTAACTAAGAGCTTATTTTTGCAGAAGACTGCAAGGTTTTCTCTCTTATTTTAAGTGTAGATAGAATTCTCAAGTCTATATCTTAGCTAGTAAGACAAAGCTATAAAAAAAAACTGGGGGAAAAAAAATCAACGTCTCTCCTCTTTTCAAGTCTCTGCACACACGCAAAATAATCATCACAAACAATAAGATATTTTCAAGTGGGAATATTTAAGAAACTATAAAGTTGATTTGAAGTAGAGATGAAGTGAAGGAAAGTCAGAGAGCATGGCTGGTCTATCAAGTACAAAATATTGCTTTCGAAAATTATGACACGACCGGAACGGATTTTAAGCAATATATTTTGATGATAAAAAATATGAATTTAAAATCACTGATTAACAATTACAATGTAAAAAAAAACATAAGCAGTTATGCTGCTTATCGCAATGTAAACAAAATATTGAGCATAGATGAATAGGAAATTTTTAATAACTCTACCTTCGCCACGATCCTTTTTTTTTATTTTAATATATTGTTGTTACAATTTCCGTCTCAGTACAAAATATGTGTATATATATATATAATTATAAATATATATATATAAATGTATATATATTTATATACACAAAATGATGAGGGTATAACTTTTCTTCTTCCTGGAGGGGCTGTTAAAGTCTAGCTTTCTTATCAGTAGCTTAACTCGGTATACTCATCCAGAATTTTTAAAAAGGTCGCATAACAAAAAGAGGAAAGCGCAATAAAACTAATTTTCATTGTGTTTTGCTGTTGTCTTTGTAGTTTACATTAGTGTCCGAAGTGATTTGGCTGACTGGTTGTGTAGGCCACTCTAACCAACTCAAGCACACAAGACAGAACCAAAGCAAAGAAGAACGGCAGTGGCCGCCATATTGGACAATGTTGGAACACAGAAATAGAGTAATTGATCGACACTTCGCCAACAATTACAGTTCTGGACACACACTCACACTAAATTTAGACATAGATATGAAAACACACAGAAATTATGTACGATTTTCATTTCAGTTCCTCTGACAGACAGCAACAAATCCTGTCAAGTTGCATTCCTGCAAGATGGGGGGGTTTAAACGATGACAACGGACCGGTGTTAGAGGGAGGAGGAGTTTCTTTATGTTTGTGTGAAGGTGAAAGGAGGAGGAGGAGAAGAAGGAGGAAGGAACCAGCTTCTTCGTTAGTAACATTCATTCGACGGAAGAGTTACGAAGGGAGGTAATACGAAAAACGAAATCCAAGCACAAAAATACCACAACAAATGGAATGGCAACGAAGTGCTTAAGACAGTTTTATTTACAAAATATACCCCAAAATAATTAATATAATCAATGAAAAGACTAAGCAATAGCTGCTAAACATAGTAATATAGGTTGAAGTCTTTCATAAAATATAGTTTTCATTTTAAAATGTTGAGTGCAAGTACAACTTATAAGTAATTTTAAATATTTATCGATAAAAAGATATTGAAAATTTCCATATTTTGAATATTTTCGTGTTTTGTGATAGCTGCACGTCAAAATAAATACTGGTTCTAGTATCTAACATCGATAGATTAGTTGAGAATTAACTTCAGGTGTCATATTTTTTACTTAGTCAAAAAACGGGTACATTCTTTCAATAAGAGATTACGAAATCTTTATAGCATGAACCATACCATCGTACCTCAATATTTCGCATCAGAAGACCATAGAAACAGTGGAGCGAGTTCTATATATATATTGACTTGATACAGTAGTGTATTGTCACCAAATGGCAGTAATTTCGTTCGACAGAGATTAACGGGATTCTTTCATAATCAATTATAATAAATGACAAAAAAAATGTTTCATTAATCTTATGCTAGAACAGTCATGTATTAAATATACAATGATCAAATTAGATTAACATGAACGATGAAATGATAGTCGTATTTGATGAGAACTGGATTGTAATAAAGTAGGTTTTTGCAATGGCGAAGATTGCACTTCAGCATTATATTCGTTGTTACCATTTTTATTTGGCAGTAGTGGAGGTGGTGGTGGAGGTTGTGTAGTTTCTTACCTTGAAAACTCGGCCACGAAGTGAGAGGAGTTGACGGCGAAGAATTATGTTGTTGATGGTGATAATGGTGGTAAATTTTAACGAGCGCAAATGTGTGGCAGGGGGATAGTGTGAGATGAATGTTGTGAAGGAGGCGCGGGCAACGGTAGTAGGGGCTACAGTGTAATTATTAAATGGGAGGGAAAGAAGATAAATCTAACATGCAAATTAAAGATAAGATCATTAAGCCGTGATAGTAATAACTGTATTGAAAGAAAATCTCTAAGTTGCTTGTAAGACTCGCTGAGAATATTAGTGAGAGGACTGAACAGAAAGTAAATTTATCAAGGCTAAGTAGGGGAAACTATAATACACACAATTATTGATTCGAAAGTATTTTATTTTAAAACATTCATTTACTTTAGACTCAATGTAAGATGAGAATGTCATTTATAAATGGGTTTAAATTAAATACAGATTAAGATCGATAAGAATTTGTTAGTGTCGATATTCTTTAAAATGTATTATATTCGTATAATAAATAATGAATAAACTAGCTAAAACAAACTGTTTATGTTTCTAATAATAATGATATGAGGAACTTCGTAAAGTTCTTAATTTTATAGAAGAAAAAAAAAGTTTGAATGAAAACGGCGCGAAATCTCTATCATCTCATCCCCCGCCTTTGCCACTCTACGGACTGAAAGTTATCCCAAACAACCTTTGAGAGCGTTCATTTCATTGGTTACTTTTATATCCTTCCTCTTCTGGAAGACAAATTACTTTTCATTTACATTGTTTTAGCTTGTAAAGTGTATCTGACTTCCTACTTTATATTAGAATGTATTACACTTCACATTCAAATTTTCAAAATGGTTTATTTACTAATAAGAGTTATGCGCTGTTAAACCATGTGATCAAATTATTCGTTTACTAGCATCACCTTATGGGTTGTTATCTTCACATGCTTATTAATAACATATTTAGTTCAATCAAGTCAACTGTGTAATGAATATATTTGTATTGTTGATCAAAACCAACTGGAAACAAAATGTAAAAAAACTAGATGCCAAACTAATCATAATAAATGATAATAAAGAAAGAAAAGAATATAATATCACCACAAGTCATTTCCATTAATCTTTAACTGATTATCGAATTTATGAATTAATAATTGTTTATAATGTATTCTAAAGATTTAGAAAAGATTCTTAAGACGAGTTACAAAAATACTTTTCTGTTAAAATTTTTCCGTTTGTATTATTTTCGGAAAGTGACAAGGATTTCCCGTTTCCATTGACTTAATCACAATATGATGTTGGATGTAAAACTTAAGTTAAAAAAACCCAAAATTATGAAAACAAGTTGAAGGTTAAACAAGAAGCAGATTTGAGATGGTGCTAATATAACATGGGGAATATCTCTAGATGGCATTATTGAAGTAACAAAATAATATATTGAACATGTATTAAAGAATAAAGCAATTGATGAATATTAGGAAGGAAAGAAAATTGAAGGGCAAGGCTACTAAGAAGGGAAGGGTGCAATTATCCTTACTGATCCTGAAAAGAAAGAAGCATGGAAGTGCTATTACAAGTGGTTGTTGAATGAGAAAAAGAGGGTCTAACAAGGACCAGTCATTCAAACTACTACAAGAGCAAAAGAGATAGGCTAGAGAGAGGTAACCATCAATCATCATCATTTAGCGTCCGTTTTCCATGCTAGCATGTGTTATATGGTTTGACTGGAGACCGGCAAGCCAGAGAGCTGCACCAGACTCCAGTCCGTTTTTTTGGGAGGGGGCTTGGTTTCTATGGCTGGATGCCGTTCCTAACACCATAGAGGCATCAAATTGTTGGGCCAGGTTATAAAAGTTATGGAAAGATTTATATCCAATTATTAGCAAGAATTTTAAACTTTGTATTAGGATATAAATCTTTTCCATAACTTTTATAACCTTATTGTTGAAGATGGTTATCATCTCTTCAAAAATATCCAGAACTTTTATGAAATCATCTCATTTTCTCATGAAACATTCCCCATTTTGAAAATTTTTACTTGTATTCAATTTCAAACTATTTCTTGCTGATATTGTTTTTTAAAAATCCATATGAAAAAAACAGTTTAAGGCTGAAAATCAAAAAAGTACTTTAATGAACGTTACATACTGGCGAATTCATAAGTTAAAAGATTCCTCATTTTTCCTGGTACCAATGAGCACTATAAATTTTTATGCATTTTCAATTCACTCTTTGTACTAGAAAGATTCCTCACCCTTGACATGGAGGCTGTCTTGTTGGCTTTTTTTTTTTTATTACCTGGCATAAGTCACCACCTTCACCTTGTCTTGTAAGCTACTTGGCAACCCCACTGGTGCCAGTGACATGAAAAAGCACCCAGTACACTGTGAAGTGGTTGGTGTTAGGAAGGGCATCCAGTTATAGAAACCCTTACTAAAACAGTCATTGAAGCTCAATGCAGTTTTCAGGCCTGTCGGATACTGTCAAAACGTCCAACCCATACCAGGGTGGAATACAGACACTAAATGATGATGAAGAAAGAATAACACCCATGACCTATAAAGGCTATCTCAGATAGAGGGGAGGGGTCAATCTTATCACTGTTCATTTTTAAGTTCTGTAGATCATACCTATATAGAAATGTGGTAGACATGAGCCAAGTAGCAAGCCACTATGTAGTTGCTCAGCCTGCTAAGAATAGCAGACAGATCTCACTCAAATTATGCACTGTCATTGTCTAAACTGAAAGTCTACATAGAATAAAATAGACCTAGAGACAATGGGACAAAGCCTGAGAGAAGTCCAGCGACTGAAGAGGTCATTAAAAGAGCAACAGGGTGCCCTAAACCCACATGGTGAAGGACTATTGATGAGGAAAGGAGTCAAGAAGAGTGGAGAGGCTGGAATGAGACTAGAACAGTGGCAGAAAACAGAGCTGGTTGAAGAGATAGTATTGTGGCCTTATGTGCCTCATGGCACAGAGAAAACCAACTAACTGGAGACATTATATTATGCTTGAAAAAAGCTGGAATGCATTTGATTGTAGATATACTCAACTAAAATTGACTTGAGGTTTAAAAACTATATGGAAACTTCAGAGAACTACAACTGGAAGGATTGGGTAAAGTTTTTATTGCAGGGTCTGGTGGTGATTGGAAGACAGCAGGGATGTTAAAATTAGAAAAGATAGCTGTATCAGATGGGTGGGTCTGTGTAAAGTAGTTTGCAGCTGTTAGTTCAGAGGAGCAAAAGTAGTTGTAATCATCGCAGATGAAACAAAGAAAGGGTGTCTGTGAGCCAACGCTGTAGTATGGTGGTGATTAAATCTTTGATACTCAGCCAAATGGCTAGAATGCAGCATAGAACGTTGTTTAACAGGAGCAGCACTATCAGATATATGAGCCTTTGTGATGCAGCTATGTCAATGCTTTAAAAGATCATCAGAAATTGTAGAACATTTGTATAAACTTCAAAGGTTTTAGTTGTGTTGTTCCTGCTTAAGGGAGAGTGTGGTGTAAGACAGGCTCCTCAATATGAATAGCAGCTGTAATCCTTTTTAGAAGACTTTTCCAAGGTCTCTGTTGATAAAATCATTGCAAGTCATATGTAAGGTGCCTAGGATGATGTGTGAGGAAGGTTAAGAATGGTATTATCTGTGCAGAAGTGTGTGGTTAGAATTAATTTCAAGTTGTCTGGAATTGACAATTCATGTTCAGAAGACAGGGTATGATGGACCTAAATGAACTTTGGAGTAAACTATTGCATTCAACGATGGAACAGTCTGACAAGAAACTTAAAGTACCAGAGGTAAAACACAGGCAGAGAGTATAGCTGAGTAATTTAGTAAGGAAGATCTCATGTCAAGCCTGACTGAAAGTTTTACTGATGTCAAGGGCAACAAAACAATTGTTTGCTGAAATTCTCAAAATCAAGAGACTGTTGAGGCATGACATAAAAGAGCAAATTATGGAAACTGAAAAGGGAGAGAAATTGGAGATAATGAAGAAATTCATTGCTAATGATTGTCTTCATCCAAAGCGTTGATACGCCTTGGGAATTAAACAGACTGTTTCCAATGGATGCTTGCAAAGATAAATATTGAATAATTTGATGAGGATAAGAACTAAGCATTGCAGCATCTTGAGGCTAATGGGAGAGACACCATAATCACCAATTGCCTTTGGTTAGCATAATTAGATGTTTTTCACACTTGGCCATTATGTGTACTTGAGGAAGGAGGTTTAGTGTGTGTGTGTGTGCACTATTTGGAGTAGGAAGAGAAAGAATCAGTGAAAGCAGTAGCTTTATCAGTTGGACTTCTATATACGGAGCCAGCTTAATTGAAGGATTTTATAAAGTGCCGGTGACACGTTAAAAACACCCGTGCCGGTGATATGTTAAAAGCACTCGTGTTGGTGACACGTTAAAGGCACCAGAGCCAGTGACACATTAAAGAGACCCGGTACACTCTCTGGAGTGGTTGGTGTTAGGAAGGGCATCCAACCATAGAAACCAAGCCAAAATAGACTGGAGTCTGGTGCAGCTCTCTGGCTTGCCAGTTTCCAGCCAAATCATCTAAACTATGCCAGCATGGAAAACGGAGGCTAAATGATGATGATCATGATGATGAATAGAAATCTTGGTAAAAGAATAGAAGACTGAGTTGCAATCTGGATGGTGAGAGAGCTTGAATGCCATGCTTTGAAGGTATGCTTTGGTTTCTCAATGGTTATGTTACAGTGGTAGGTTAATATCTATCAATTGACAATGGTAAATGACTTCTACAAAATAGTGTCAGCAATTTTCTTCAACTGTACAGCTGCATGTGAACTCTTTAGAAATTTCAAGCTTATGTAAGTGATGTGAAGGGACATGCCTTAAAGAATGAGATCAGTTACCTAGGTAGCAGTTTCAAAGTCAAGAGGTGAAGTACACTTGTTACAAAAGCTCGTCAGCATAGCGTTATCGGGAGTCTCATTAGTCAACTAACTAAAACCATGCAGTAGTAATGTATGAGCTTGTTTACCTTCATTAAGCAGTGATTAGATATTTTGATAACTGAAAGACACTGATGGTTGGGTTTGGAGGTAAGAAAAAGATCAATGGATTTGAATTGTCAATCAGGGATATATGAGAAAGCTCAAAATAGCTAATGATTTGGTTTCTGCTCCAGTAGCATTGGTATTAGAAGAATGAGAGTTAGTAAAGTGAAGTTATGTGCACTGAGAATAATAATGCTTCATTTCCTTTATAAAATACTCAATAATATTTGTTCAAAGAGAGTTGTCTGCAATTGGTTTCTTGTTCTTCTAGGCAATTCATTTCTACCTCTGACACCTGACACATTTTGTAGCTTTCAATGGCATGATAATGGTAATCTTCTTTATCTGGAATCTGCAGATATTGCTTTGATGGCAGTAAGGTTGCAAAGTTGTATGTCTCCAAAAACATCATACTGAAGAATTTAGAATTGAATAGAGAATTAGAATGAAAGTCTCAAAAAACACATCAGATAGGGTCTCAAATAAAACCTTAATATCAATGGCAAACTACTTTAGTGGCGCAGCAAAGTTTCTCAGAACTTGGATACGAAGACACTTTTGGTGGCCTGTCTTAATTAACAGACATTATTGGACTGTAGAAATTTGGTACTGCTTCACATCTGAAGCCAGTATGACTGCTCCACTTGTTCAGCCTTTACCACTCTAGGTGAAATTATTGAGTTACTCATGTATTCTAGATCATTCTTCAATGTTTAACAATCACTACAATTATTCCTACACCTTGGAACTAGCAAACTGTTCACCATTTGGTGCATATTTACAAGTGAATTGTTGGATCTCACAAATACGAGGGTGAGTCAAAAAGTAATGCCATTTTGTTTAGGACAGGTACAATTACCAACACAGGAATATGTATCATAAATCAAAATGAAGCACGGCCCTACTTCTCAACATAGTCACCATTTCTCTCAATAGCAATGTTCCACCTTCGAATGAGAACATGTATCCCTGCCCCGTAAAATTCTGTTAACTGTTCTTTGAGCCACTTTTTCACTAGAGTTTTCACTTCCTCATCACTGGAATAATGTTTGCCTCTCAAACCCTCTTTCATAGCTTTTTTCGTTGTAAATTCGTTGTAATTATGCTTCTGATTTGGTAATGGTACATCTAATTCTCATCGATATACTCTATCCCTAAACTAAATTATATATATATATATATCATCATCATCATTTAACGCAAGTTTTTCCACGCAAGCATGGGTTGGACAATATATATATATTGTCATTGCAGCTATAACTACTTTGGTAAGCAACTGTTTCTTCCTTGAATATGTTAATAATTTACTCAATTATAGAATCAACAACAGCATTGAAGTTTTGTAGAAACTCGGTTCCTTTAATAGAGAAATAGAAGGATACCATAGCTACTAGTCTGACATCTGGGTTGTCATCTTCAACAACAGAGACACAATCACAACACATATCAAGTAAATATCTGGCCCCACGTAAAAAGCACCCTGTACACTTTGTAAAGTGGTTGGTGTTCGTAAGGGCATCCAGCTGTAGAAACCATGCCAAAACTGAAGACTGGAGCCTGGTGCAGCCCTCCAGTTTGCCAGCTCCTGTTAAACCATCCCACCCATGCCAGCATGATGAGGATCATTGTATTCATCTTCCCTTTCCAAAACATCAACATCTCACAGCTAGAAACCTCAAGGTCACTACAAATGCTACACCTTAACATTCCTGAAAATCTCACCTGGCAAATGGACATCCTCAACAAAGTAAAGATTGTATTATAAAGACTGGCCTTTCACTTCAGAACCAGAAAATGTTTCCCCTCAACAACTATTAACCCTTTATGAGTCTCAAGTTTGACTCATAGTGGAGCTTTACTGCCATATTTGGGACAGTGCTGTTGCTAAACACAAGACATCCTAGACTGATTGGCATGATGTCGTTCATCAACACAATCCAAACTCTGACCCATAGAGGTACTATTACCTCTCTCTTTATTTTCCCACCACTACTGTCATGGTCTAAGCTCACTGAAACTGGCTGGTCTTCAGCCACCTCTGCACAGGCATTCTTGATTGCTCTCCCCACCCCCCATCACCACCACTTTGCACTAATCTTTATGCACAGTCCTTCCGTCCCAAACATTATCCCGCTGACACCTTTTCTTGTACATGTTTTTTTTTCTGCAGTCACCAAGTTGCAACTATTTAACAAGAACATTAACCATGTTGGTCTCATAGATATCGGAGGGCATACAAAGGCCAACGGACACAGTTCCTTCCTCTGGAAAAAACCCCCAAAATAAATAAATAACAAAAAACAACTGACTTATTCACATTCCCAGTATGAAGTAAGAAATGTCTTTAATGGTGTTGTTGATATTGTTTTAATGTTTTATTCATAGTGGCTTGGGTTGGACAAGTTAACAATATGGAACATAACCACACTTATTGGATCTTATATTTATCTAAATTGTGGCCTTGGGTTCTGCCCTACTGCATGGCACCTTGGGCAAGTGTCTTCTACTATAGCCCCAAGCCGACCAAAGTCTTGTGAGTGGATTTTGTAGATGGTAACTGAAAGAAACCTGTCATATATATATATGTGTGTGTGTATACCCTTGTCTTGACATCACATGATGGTTGTAAATGAGCATCACCATCACACAAGTGAAAAACATGTCTGGCCATGGGGAATGTTATCTTGCTTGAAAACAGATCAAGCATCCAGCTACAGAAAATCTGCCTTAAGAAATTCCATCAGATCCATGTAAGAATGGAAAAGTAGATCTTAAAATGATAATAAATACATATACATACATATATATATATATATATATCATCATTTAGCGTCCATTTTCTATGCTGGCATGGGTTAGACGATTTGACCGGAGACTGGCAAGCCAGGGAGCTGCACCAGACACCAGTCCGTTTTGGCATGGT
>JAOPUL010002510.1:42917486-42928166 GCA_027564515.1 Octopus rubescens
TTCAATGCTATTCTAAAAATATACAATCACATCATCAACATTTCGAAGCTATGAGATAATGTATGATTAATTAAACATACAGTGAATGAAAAAAGCATTACATTTGACAGAATAATCTGAATACTAAAGGGTTAAGCATAATACAAGGATATTGTAGTAAATATTTGGAATGACTTTAATTTTCTTCCATTTGTTTTAGCATCCACAAACAAATGATTTAACTCTTTTGTGACCAACTTTCTAAAGATAAAATATTCTGCCTGATTTAATTTTCAAAACACTTAAGAATTAATTATGGGTGGTTTAGTGAATTTACTAACATAAAGACAAATGCTTATCCATTGAACTCTTATATGTTATTTTTTCATGTATTAATGAAATTTAAGTTAATTATCTGAATTAAAATTATTTCAACACTAATACAAGCAATTTCAGTCAGATTGGTGTTAAAAAAATAGAATGAAATATTGAAAATCTCAGTTTGAAGAACAAGCTCTACTATACAGAAGATACTGCTTTTCAGTCCTCCTTAACTTTTCCTCATACAGTACCATCTCTATGCAAAACTCCTCCACTACACAAACAGAAACCCCAATAACATTCTTCCATAGGAATATCACAATTTAGTGTCTCTCAATGACACAAAGACAATTATCATGCTTATCAAATAAATAGTCTTGCACAAAGCCTTCCTTAATCATGCATACAATTAAAACCCTCACAATAACTTCAAAGATTATACCTTACAATTTCTGGTAACCGTTCACATGTATAATATTGTCAAAACATCTCAAAGACTACATTTCATTATCAAAGCTAGCAAATATTTCAGGTCTGATCAGATTCTGATAAAGATAACATTATAGTCGCATTCATATATATGGGACAATGCTGCAGATACACACAAATATCCTGAACACATCTAAAAGAAGACCAGTCAATTCATTGGCAACTTTCTAAAAGACTACAACTATTGCCTTACAGGTGCACTGTTTCTTCTCTCTACCTCTTATAACAAAGGCAACAGCCTCTGCACTATCTATCTGCATATTACACCTAGTTTTACCTAACACATACTCCTCACTTCTTCTTGCCACCCCTAATAGGTTACAAGAACACACACTGAACAGTTTTACCCAATTCTTCCTTGCCCGTATTACATCCTAGTTTTTCTTTCTGATGTTCAAATTGAACATCAGCTTTATCAATCTCATATTCATTTGAAGTACAAAATTCTTACCAATATCCAGACTAATACTGGAATCAGCAGTATAGAGGTTGTCTTCAGCTTGCACAGCGGTTCCACTCGCCTCCACAATTTGATTTTGACTGTTGCTCTCTGAAAGTGTTTTCTCTTCTTCAGTTAAGACTTCCCACTTCACATCAATAGCTTCAGCATCCATCCTAAAAAGTCGTTTTACTTCTTTTTCAATATCTGGTTGTTCTGTGTACTAAAATACAAAACAAAAATGAAATTTTTACTGTGTTTTCAATTTGCTTTTAAGGTTAGTAAGGATGGGTTACTTTTTCACAAATTTGAATGTATACATCAGTCGTCAAAAAACTGCAGCTTGTGGGACTTTCTGAAAGGCATTCCTAACGATAAATTACCTTTGAACTTTATTAGTGTGGTTCACCTGATGATGAGCCATGTCTCATGTGGCCCACTTTTTGGAAAAGGCTGCCCATGCTTGGTATACATATTGTTGCAGCAAATAGTTTTAAAGCTGAATGTCTTTGTAGCTAATTAACTATGAAGTAGAAGTGATGTCTATTAAAAGAGAGAGAAACTAGGTGGTATCAAAAAAAAAGAGGTCACATGACTGACTGTTGCTTGCCAACATGTTCCAGGCTCTGGCTCACAAATGTGCTCTCTTCTCTCATTGCCTTTTCTGATATTTTCAAAATGGCCTCTACTCTTCAAATCTGGCTTAGTCTCCTCTTACCTCTACTCAATCACTCCTAACTTGTCTCCTCATCTGACCCATATTGTGTTCTTCCTTACAGGCCCTGCAATAGCCAATAAATACACTCAGTCCTTCCACCATTTGAATGTCAGCCCTTTAGAATTCACCTCTGCACATATTTTCTTGCAACTGTCAACTTGCAATTATGAACATTAACTGCATCAATCTCACCAATCTTAGAAGGCCCTGCCCAGGCAATGGACACAGCCTCTTACAACAGATCACACACACACACACACACAAAAAAAGGATTTGTTTTTTGTCTGGGGATACACAATCACTGTATGAAGATTTGAACTCTTGATCATGTGCATCCAGCACCACAGCTTTATAGACATTGCGTCTCTACACATTATTGCCATACTGTAATGTAACCTGAAGTAATTTTCCTGTTTACTAAAGTACACTTTTCTTTTGAAAGTGGTGGGATTGAAGAGAAAGAAAGTCATAATTTATACAATTTACACAAATGTTACACTCTAAACAGCATCAGCATGGAAAAGGGATGTCAATAAACAAAAACACACACACACTCAAACCCTACTTCAAATTCAAGAGAAATATATGAAATGTTATAATTACCTTCTTTTTTAATGTTTTCCGGAATCGTCTTTTTCTAACATTCTTTAAAGATGGACAAACTATTGGAAAAATATTTAAAAAAACATTAAAATCATACAGACTAAAAATATTTTTGTATTGTAAAAATTATATTAAAATGCCATATATACAACTGAGGTAGTATTAAATTAAAATAGCATCTATGTATACACACTGTTGATAAAAGCACAGCATGTCCATAAGGGATGATACCTCAGAACAAATACTGCAGTAACTTACTTGTACTTGTGACGGCATTCACCCTGGGTCGGTTGAGCAGGCTCCATCCAATGAATTCACTGTATCCCGAATGAAGGCAGACCATGCACAGCGATCCAATGCAATGGAAGATATGAGCGTCAGCCATTCGCGGCTCCACCGACGAACTCCATAAAGGCCTGGGCCCAAGATCAGCTCGGCATTTTGCTTGACTGTTTTGAGTCAGGTTTTCAGTTGGCCCCTTTGGCGTTTCTTCCAGCCCTGAGGTGGTACTGGGTTGATGGATTCACGTATGATGTCACCAGGTTGTCAGCGAAGAGCATGACCAAGGCAGCAAAGGCATCTCGCAAGAAGAGCTTGCTGGAGGGAGGAGATATTGCATCTTGCCCGAATATAGTATTGGAGATGAATTGTTGCCATCGAACACAGAGGATGCGACAAAGGCAGTAATGGTCGAACACCTGAAGCCTGCATAGGTCCCCTGCCCTCATTGGCCAAGTTTTGCAGCTGTACAGGAGGATGGTGTGAACAAGAGCTTGATATATCCGCATTTTAGTGTGCAATTTTATCTCCTGCCTGGACCACAGTCCTGCGTGGAGACAGCAGAAAGTGAAGCGAGCGGCACCAATGCGTCTGTTGATGTCACTGCAGTAACTGGCCTATCAACAGTGTATATACATTAAGTGTGATAGACAGATGGCTATTTTCTACTAAAATTATTTCAAATACTAACATTAAGTGCCAAAATTATTTTTTAATTGTCACCTGTCAACATCTGTTTTTCCAAGTAAAATGGAACACTGGATATCATTACTTCTCTTAATTTTGTATCATCACAAACCACTACATCACTACTTCATCCTGGTCTTCTGCTGTGTGCAAATGGAATAATATTTCATCCAGTAGATGTCCATTCAAATGCAGACACTTCTCTTGCATCTCAGCTGATACCTTTTATGTCCAGCAATTCTCTGTCAATCAGGCCGGCTAAAATTGTGTATTAAACAAACCATACTTAACTAATCTCCCCTTGAGCCTTCACAAGTCTCCATATTCAAAACACATCACATTTTTTTTAATATGTTTCATTGACTCTACTTTTGCATGAAGAAAGGAAAACTTTGTTGTCAACAGAAGCAACTACTCCTTGAAATTCTTCCATTGTTTTCTTAGTCTAGCAACTATACTTTTACTATAACCATTTCTGACACTAATTAAGTGACATAAGTAACAGAAACTATTAATTACATCTAGCATATTACCTGAGTAGTCTAGGACTTTGTTTCATGGTCATTATCATCATTTAGCGTCCATTTTCCATGCAGGCATGGGTTAGACGGTTTGACTGGAGACTGGCAAGCTGTGGAGATGCACTAGACACCAGTCCGTTTGGCATGGTTTCTACGGCTGGATGCCCTTCCAAACACCAACCACTCCAGAGAGTGTACTGGGTGTCTTTAATGTGTCACCGGCATGAGTGTTTGTAACATGTCACCGGCACGAGTGCTTTTAATGTGTCACCATATACAATTAGTTTTCATCAGATGAATCTGAGGATTCAATCTGCCAGAAATTCAAATGCATCACATATGCAAATATTTGTCACTACTACAAGTACATCATATTGAGTTTCTACCTAATCCTGTTTTACATATCAAGCAAATCCACTTTCCAGATAGCCTGAGATTTTGTGATCATCATTATTAATTAACATTTAGTCTTTGCTACGTCAATCTTTAGGTCTTTCACTATTTTTCCATTTATTTTTTTTTACAAAAATATGCAATTTTCTTTATTTGCATTAAATGTTGAGGGTTGTTTACAACCATCACACGATGTCAAGATAAGGACACACACACACACACACACATACACACACACACACACACACACACACATGACGAGCATCCACACAGTTTCCGTTTACCAAATTCATTCAGAAGATTTTGGTTGGCCCAGGGCTAAAGGAGAAGACATTTGCCCAAGGTGCCGTACAGTAGGACTGAACCTGAGACCACCTGGTCAAGAGATATGCTTCTCAATAACACAGCCATGCCTGTGCCTGAATGTCGAATAATAAAGTAAATAGTTTAAAACAAGAAACTTAGTGTTAAGAAGGAGACTATGCACTACCCCTTTCAGGGCTTGTCCCTTCCAAGCCACAGCCACCTTGAATAATATTCTCTAGAATCAATAAAGTTACCTACTTCCATGTGGATAGTGGTATTTCTTGTCTTTGTCTTTCTTCCGCGGACTTTCATTTTCATCTTGGCTTGTGTCATCCTCATAAGTACAAATCAGCAACTGCAAGGTTTAATTTAGAACATATTATAAAGCCAAAACCTCCATGCTTGCAAGAGTAGGATGAATTTTATCGATACTATTGACTTCACATCTGGATGACTTTCTACAGTTAACTATTCAACCATGAAGTTGAAGTAAAAGTTGTGAATAAACTAAACTTATGCAAACAGTTACATATCTTACTCAGCAGCTACACATGGATATAGTAAGATTAGAACTGATGGCCATGTGCTACAGTAGAAATTAACAGTATCAATTAAAAATTAAATTACAAAGATTTACAAAAATTTAAAGAACATTAGAGTTAAATGAATCAATGGTTAGTTTCAGCTCATAGTCATTGAGTTAAAACTGCAGATAATGATGATTTCATAGAAATACCCAATTAATACTATTGCAGTGATGAATTAGTAAGTTTTTCCATTCATCGTCCTGTGATGCACTTGGACACATCTTCAGTGATGTTTCTTGGGTGTCGTTAGGGGTTTTAAGTCTTTCACATGAGACACCCTCACCCAGGTGACCCAATCGGGGTTGATCAAGCCCCCAGTTTGTGTCCAGTTAGTACTACCCCCACCCCACCAAGCTCCAGTACCATCTTAAAGCATGGGCTTGCTGGGAAGTTGCCCGGGGGCCTTACAGATCTTGGGGCACAATTCTGATCCTTGTATGGTATGGCTTGCTGTTAATGAATAAATACTATAGGGCGCAGTGCATTGATTTGCCCAGGGGCCTATGAAATTGCCCTGACTACCCCTTCCAGGGTTTGTCCCTCCTGAGCCACAGCCACCTTGAAGCAACCTCTGCTGCTTCCACAGCCAATGTAATTGCTTTCTGGCTCCTGTGATGCTAAGCATGCTGTAAGCTTTGTAGGGGGAGGGACTAGCCTACAAACCCTCTGCATCCCACCTCAATGAGATCACCCTTGCTTGTCAAAGTACTAAAATAAATTATTCAGAGGTCCAAATTAGTACTTCTAATTGAAGTAAGACCGCTAAGAATGAATTACAGGTACAGTCCATATGATGAGATTCTATAGTTTCCATTCACCCAAATTCACTCACAAGGCTTTGGTTGACCAGAAGCTATGGCAAAGACATTTACCCAAGATGCCAGACACTTAGAGTGAACCAGAGACCATATGGCTGCAAAACAAACTTCTTAATCATGTCTGCATCCACCTCTTTGTATAGATTATTGGTAGAATATAATTTTTTTGATAATTTGAATTTGTTATGGTGTTATTTCTTTAGACAACAAGTAATAAATTCCAGCATTTATTAGCTAAGGTAAAGCTTTTAATATTCTTTTCTAATTCATCAATCCCTGTTTATCACAGGGGTTTGGGAACCAAATAACAGTGGTAAATGAATCATCTCCCACACTTTGTAAAATAGAATGAATGCTAGATTCATAGACACCAAACTTGTGGCCCACATCAGTGAAGCTTCCACTGTCACATATTTTCTGGATTATCTCTATTTTTTTGCTGTAGAGAATACACCCATCTGCATCGTTTGTTAGGATCAGATACCTTTGTATCTTTTCAATTCACTGGTTCCATGTTGATGGGTACGAGTATGTAAATCTGTATAAAAAAATACGCAGTTTCATAATACAGTCATGTAAACACAGTGGTAGCCAGGACATTCTGGATAGCTGAGCATTGTGGGTGGTCGCTGGGGTAGGGTTTTGAAATACAAGCAGAATCTTCAACTGATTACTGACCCATGTTATCACAGACCAATCTGTGATAAGCGTAGCATGATTCGCAATAGAGTGTACCCCATGTTATCCCAGATCATTGATAAATGAATCTGTAATAAATGAGGCTACATGTATGTTTTGGGTAAGAAATGGTGACTTGTTGAAAATGATATTGTATTTTGCAAGAGTCATTGTTGACAATTATTAAACATAAGTCACAAATCTCTTGCCAAAAAGACAGGAATAATGAAAAATAAACTTGTATTTACATTCTAAAGCGAAAATGAAAACCATAGCTCTTACTTGCATAACATCAGCTATTTTATAAAATGTCTTCCTGTCCACAGTCTTCAGAGTTTCCATCATACATGGTGAATCCATTAACTAGAAAGATAAAATCAGTTAGAGGTGGATGATTTCTTACAAGAAATAAAATTCAAATGCTAACAGTTCAATAAGTTTAGTAATAGAAATAATTTAATCATTAACTGATGTCCATGGTTTCTTTTTTATTTCAAGGTTTCATAGAACTAATTAATATTTCATATATATCATCCTCTTTTAACGTCCGTTTTCCATATCCAGCCGGGTACCGTGATAGCTCTCAGATATTATCCAGGTTACGGCTAACTTTATTCTTTTTATAACATTGGGAACCAATTGACATAATTAAGATTAACTCCAACCAATTCCCTACCCCCAAACCCTAAGAATAACCTTAACAGAATGCCTCATATGACTTGAACTAAATCAACATACTTCCAACCCCAGTCAACAACTACCAACAGAGTCAACATACACTAATGAAACCCCAATAGCAATATTGGATTTCAACATACTCCTCTTCCCTTCACTTGGCACACTAAACTGGCCAAACTAAATAACTGTTCCAGTTCTTTCCAGACCACGATCATTGAAGGACCCTGATGAAAATGCACTGATGATTATGTATGCTCAGTTGCAAGTAGTCAGTGCACCAGAAACATGTGTCGGTCTTTGTAAACAATGTATGATGTTGTATGACCTAATGTATATTTAAAGAAAATCTTTTTTGATGTTGAATCTGTCTCCACATTGCTACTATATATATATAAATATATATATATATATATATATATAAGAGCCATACAAGTTAAAAGCACCCAGCACACACTGTAATGTGGTTGGCGTTAGGAAGGGCATCCAGTTGTAGAAACCAACCCAAATCAGTCTGGAACATGGTACAGCCCCCAACCCCTGGCTGGCCAGCTCCGGTCAAACTGTCCAACCCACGCCAGCATGGAAAATGGACGTTAAAGGGGGATGATGATGATGCTGATACATTTGTTGAAAAGCAATACTAAATTAATAATATTCTAAATTCAGATAAAAATACATGTTTCTGTTGCTGTAAACCATAAAGCTAAAATAGTAAGTATATTTTTGAGTTCTTCCTCCTCAGAACAGCAGCCCTCTAGAATTATCTCCCTGTATATTTTTTACCTGCAACTGTTCACAGCCTTCATAGGCCCCTTGGAGAGGGCCCATGAAGGTTATAACCATAGCAACCACATCTAGACCAAACCATAAAAAGCAAACTTTTTTTTTCTTTTATCCACAAAATTTATAATTTTGGCCAGAAATGATACCCCTAGAACAGCTTTGAACTAAACAAATATCAGAATTTTGCCATGTAATAAAATTTCCTTCTTACTTTAATAGATTTTAAAGAGTTACTCGTGCAATCAGATTTTGTGCTGAATTAAGTTAGGCAATTTGATGAAAAGTCAATTTACAAAATCAATTTCTGTTTAACTTATTTCAAGCAAACTAAATTTTGTTAATCCTTTTTGTTTTCACAAAATTAAAAGGTAACAATTTGTGTTATTTGTAGCATTTTTATTTTATTACCTGGCTAAGATTGATTGAAAATGTTATAAAAGAAATTAGCCAACCATTTTACAGTGTGTGTGTGTGTGTGTGTGTACTGGTTGCTTTTTATGTGGCACTGGCACCAGTCAAGTCACCAAGTAACTCACAAGACAAGAGACCACACCCGAAGAGGGTGTAGTATTGAAAGTATGATTGAAGGACAGAATCATGTGTCTTGCTGTAAAGGAGATACACGGCTAAAATTAGAAAAATTATATTAAAAGAATCAATTTACATATGATAAAATATATGTTAAAATCTTTATCTTAACTGAATGTTTTCCTAAATGGATTAGCTCCTTGTAAATATGAATTAGAGTTAAAACGTTATAAATACAAACCTTAGCAGAGAACACTTCACTACCATAACGCACAATACCATGTCGAAGATCGTTTTGAATTTCAATACTCAATTTGTCTTTCAAAGAAACGGCTCCTGCCTGAACATCTTGACGAAGTGCAGCTGCAGGACCCTGGTCATAACAACAAACAACTTAAGAATTAGTATTTTCATCAACTGCTTGTATTTGACAAAACTTTTCTTTGTCAAATAACATATCTATGGTATGTTCACAAATACGATTTGGTATGGCTACTCACTCATACCAATCCTTGCTCTTGTTTCTTTACCATGTCATAGAAATATAATATCCTTGGTGAAACAAGTTTTTCAAAATAGCAATAATCATCAATTTAAAAATGAATTGAGATGACTAAATCTCAACACCTATGGTAAATATGTTAAAATAATTTTATAAACTTAGACCAATCTGTTCCCATCTTGACAAAGGTTTTCTAACAAGTTTGAGTTATTTTTAACATGACTATTGCTCAGTTATCAAATGATCATATGATTAGAAAGTCCTGCTTTGATGAGATGTCACATCCATGCACTCTTGATTATGTCCTATTCCAAAGATCAGCAGATATGGTATAAAAAGGATAATAATTCGACATTAGAGAAAATAACAAAGCCATGATCACAAGGAATTAAATTAGAACTTTGGCTCATGCAGACTAAACTAAACTTAAACTAGAGCTATTTGAAACAAGTGGGTGTGATGGCAAAAGTTGTGACAGAACCAATTTTTGCCTCTCCTGGTATGGGAAATACCTGTGATGATAATATGAAATACTAAGATCAAACCGCTAATGAAAGAATCTTTTGGAAGAGTATTTGGTTTACTAGGAGTATAAAGCCCTTAAGTTTCAATGATATTTGAAGATGTTAGCACAAAATTGCTACTGTCAATATTGTAACTCATCATCATCATTATCTAACGCCTGTTTTCCATGCTGGCATGGGTTGGACAACTTGACAGGAAGTGGCAAGGCCAGGGGCTGCACCAGGTACCATAGTCTGTTTTGGCTTGGTTTCTACAGCTGGATGTCCTTCCTAACGTCAACCACTTTACAGAGTGTACTGAGTGCTTTTTATGTGGCACTATCACCAGTGCTTTTTTACATGGCACCTTGTTTTCAGGATATCAATTCTGTTGTGGTGGGCAGGTCTTCCTGAATACAGCAATACGCAACATCATTGATATGTTAATAGTGATAGTGATGCATGCTTGCTGTGTGCTTGTATGTGATTAGGTATATTTAAGTGGCTACATAGGCAATTCTGACCTGCTCGTTGATCGAGACCACAGAATGTAAAGGATCACAAGTGAACAGGTCACTATTTGGATAAACTTTGCATTACACAATACAGTCTTTAAATGAGCATTGCTTGTATCAAGAAATTATCATGTTAGTGACAGAATCGAGGAGGCTGCAAGATTCACATTTTTAAGAATTAGAGATTACCCGAAGAATCATCACCCCACTTTTCCACTTACTTCGGCAGAGTAGTGATTCTTTTGGTGGGATATGTATGTATGTATGTATGTATCGGTGGTACACTCTCTAGAGTGGTTGGCGTTAGGAAGGGCATCCAGCTGTAGAAACCAAGCCAAAAATAGACTGGAGTC
>JAOPUL010002510.1:42972711-42985185 GCA_027564515.1 Octopus rubescens
GTGTGTGAGAGAGAGAGAGAGTTTGTGTGTGTGTGTGTGTGAGAGAGAGAGAGAGTTTGTGTGTGTGTGTGTGAGAGAGAGAGAGAGTTTGTGTGTGTGTGTGTGTGAGAGAGAGAGAGAGAGAGAGCTTGCAAACACGTATACACATGTGTGTGTGTGTGTCGTGATTATAGTTTTTCAAATTCTCAACTATACTTTGATTTTAGCTAAAATCGCCGAGTAGCAGCCTTTTGGCTAAGATGAGTTGATAAAATTCATCCGAGTTTCCGTAAGGGTGAAATTACAGACGTATCCCGAAATTAGCGGTCATTCTTTACAATTACCGCCAGTGCGAATTCCCGTAACGGAAGTTAATGCTTGAATATATACATCATCTCCACATTATGTATAATCCTCTTTTGTATAACATGATCAACTTAAATATGACCCATAGTCAGAAACACGATTACTGGGAAATTGAAAGCGTCATTTACATTGCAAAAAGCCTTCAGGGACCGGATTAGAGAGCTAGTTAAACAGAAATTAATGGGCTTTAATTATTAACAACAGATGGTGGATGGTCTCGTAAAGAAACACTAGAATTAAGTCAACAAGATATAGTAAGGGAATAGCAGAAGAGAGTATTAAATAGAAGGCTGAGTTAACTAATTTAACAGAGGATGTTAGAAGGAACTTCCTAGCCTAAACGGTAGAAGCTATGTTAAACCCGAAAGCTTAGTTGCTAAGCTAAGACGCATGCTCTAAGATGAGTACATTAAAGCCATCCTGTAGGTCCAAGGAACAGAGTTGTGTCAAGGAAACCGAGCCACGATGCAGTAATTGACGGGCCACAGAAGGTATGTGACATTTAATTTCAAGCAATGAGTGCGGCTTTTTAGCAACACTTTACTGAAATTTTCGGGAGCAGCAACGAATTGGAGACGGTGAAATTCAATAATGATACCTTGATGGGTCTGATTCAAATTATATTAGAAGAGGTGGAACACCATTTCAGCTTCCGAAATAGCGGATGTTATATCTAGTTATGTGGAGAGATGGATAGACTTCCCTACGAACTTTAGCATAGTATGTGAGGCATCTTCCTCGCTCTCTAGGGACCTCTGGCAGTGGTCTGTTGGAACTGGCAACAGACTTAGAGAATCTCCAGTTGTGTGAGTTGAGGAGTAGCTGTGCTGTTGCGAAATTATGCGAACAAGGAGGGGCATTGTAGAAAGGTTCATAATTCAGCTGGTAGTGTCTTCGGGCACACATAAATCTGTGCAAACCTGGACAAACCTATTCACTTCATGCGATACACCATAGAAAGGGTCAGATTTAGATGTGGTTATGTTGAGGTGATGATCAACTTGGGTAAATCTAAAGCATTCGGTAAACTTACCATCAACATCTGGCCGCTGTAGTGTATGCAACCAGTTTCACTTTGGTGTTCAGTGGGTTGATCGCTACCTTACACAATGGCATCTGCTCGCCACCTAGCGGCAAATGGCCACCATTCGGAACCGTTTGATATTGCGTGCTCGGTCCTTCTGTACGTTTTAACTCTTGAGTCACAACTACAGAAGCTGGAGTAGTTGAGAGGCATCTCATTCGAGTCGGGATGCAGGAGAGCTATGTCGGTATAGCACTGTCGTGGTGTTGGACACATCGAAAGTCGAGGTGATCGGCATCATTTTGAAAGAATATAAAGTGGTAATTGGAGCATTCATTAACCCGGACAAGTCAGTGGACTTGGAACATGACACCGAGAGAGACAAATCTATACCATCCAGCGGCAGTGTCGTATGTGGCTAGACTGACAGTTCGGTTAAGGTACTCGGTATATGGATTGCTCAAGACTTCTAAGGGATAGGAACTGGTTCAAGATTATGACCAGGGTAGGCAATCTTACCCGAAAATAGAAATAGAGGAAAGCTATTCCTAAAAGCCCAGACAGAGATGCTGAATGCGTGCATCGTCTCCATTATATATTATCATACAAAACTTTGCTCTACTCTGCATCTAAACAGGTCTGCTCTTTTGCTTCTTGTGAACAATTCGGGTTTCCTTGATCATATGGTCCCTTTGCTGTTAACACCCTGCATAGAGGACGTGATATGCTATGGCTGAGGCATACCACACAGGCATGTACTGAGGCTGTGATATCTGCAGAAATTCTTAGACGATGAGCAGATGTGGCCACCGTATGTGAAACACACGTTCCCACAACTCATCACTTTCATGGAACTTCAGTCCTGGGTCAAACAAATACGAAGAATGGGCGCCTGACACAGTGGCATAACTAGAGTGTGTGTCGCCCGGGACACCTCTTGAGTTTGCTTCCCACACGGGGTGTATAAGCCTATACAGGCTTATACAGTAGATAGAAAAGTGCGGCCTCCATTAATGCGTCGTCCGTGACAGACCGCCCCATCACCCTCCTCCGAGCTACGTTACTGGCCAGATATCTGGAGTGTTGTCAGGCGCACAGTCCATGCGATCGACTGAACGTACACAAGCATAAAAAACCCCCCATTTTATTAACAACATTTTTACATGAGGAAAAGAAAGAAAAAAAACCCATTAAAAGTATAAAGGATCAAATTATCGAGAACCCCCTCCCCCCTAACTACCTTACCAAGGAAACAAAGAAAAAAAAGGTAGGGTGCGGGGATTAAGCTGCAGAAGATGGGGGCGGAGGAAGTAACGGGTTGTGTACGCAAGAACAAATGGCGTCTTCAGTCGCGCCTCGCGGACATGATTGCAAAGGCGTTGCCGCGAAGAATGGCCAGCGACACTCGCTACAACAGCCATTCCACCTCGCGTGGCTCATTTCTCAGACGGGCCGCAGTTATTCCGATTTTATGTAGGAAATCAGCAGTGTGAGGTCCGAGAATACCTAAGATATCGATGGCGACCGGTACTAACCGACAGAAGTCGCCGGCCAGGTTCCTGAATTTGTTTATCTTCTACTCCTCTGCGTTACGGGTCGTGATACCCAGGTTTGCGGCCGATACAGCTAGGTTGGAACCGGAGAACATGTTGCAGAACATCACGTCCCAGATTAGGGATCTGCCTCCTATGGCAGCATATCGCCTCCCTCCTATGGGAAGAGAGTTGTTCCGTTGGGGCGCTTACCATCCTCGCGGTCACGATTTATTGGCTCCAGTTGTGACGGGGAAACCAGCCACGCCGTGGCCCTTTCTAATTATGTCGCACAGAGCGGCGTGTCGGCGGAACCGCCCCGCCCCACGGCTACAAGATTCATCGACTACCGCTCCACAACGGTATTTGTGTGGTTGTCACACACGCGGAGACCGAGGTGCTTGGCCACCCCGATACGAGTGCACTCGTCATCATAAAGGGTACCGGTTGATGAGGAAGACCCCGAATAGAGTCACACGCCGTTGTTAGGTTGCGATGCGGAACGGAGGTAGGCGAGGCGCTGCTGGTCTAAGGACATTGTTGGGTTTGAAGGACAAAAGAGGTTAACTGGCCGGAGTGCAAAGTTTTAGGGGTTGGGGGAGTGCCATGATCCTCTCTAGGTAATGAGTCACCACAATCCCCATTGTGGGTATCTTTTATACATTTTACCTTTTATTTGTTTCTGTCAATGGACTGCGGCCATGCTGGGGTACTGCCTTGCAGAGTTTAGTCGAACAAATCGATCCCAGTACTTATATATATATACACACGTGTATATACATGTCTGTGTTGTGTTTGTCTCCACCACCGCTCGATAACCAGTATTGGTTTGTTTGCGTCCCCGTAACCTAGTAGTTCGGCAAAAGAGACCGAGCTTAAAAAAAATAATATAAGTTCTAGGGTAGATTCATTCGACTAAATCCTTGAAGGCGGTGCCCCAGCATGGCCGCTGTCCAATGACTGAAACAAATAAAAGATAAATCTGCTCGATCAGGTGTGACCTGGGGTTAAACAACAACATCGCCATCGTCATCGCGCCAACCTCGCCATCCACATCGCCACGACGCCACAACTATATCACCTTTGTAGCATCGTAGTAAACAGTAAATATTTACTTTATCATATTACGATGACAATTCAAGTAATCAATCGCTTTAGTTCTGTTATTTCCTTTAAATACAGCCAGGAGTTGCAGTCGGTGGGTGAGCCTTGATTGGTCGACTGAGTGACACTTGCGTGGATCACTTAAAATACAGAAAACCCGTTGCTCTTAGCAACACCAGTCTAATGTCGAAGTACTTTAAGGTAAGGGCATCGCGAGTGTGTAAGAAGGTGTCCGAGGGTGTCCGGGCGTGTCTTTACCCCCACCGGTTATTTTTTTGTTTTGGTTGGGGTGAGCTTCATTCGTCACACGTGGGAAACCTGGTGCCTGGAGCCTGGAACCTGGAGTCATGGTTACAGCAGCACATCGAGAAGAGGAGGTAGTAAAAAAAGAAAATGATGACTATGATGATGATGATGATTGATGATGATGATGATGGTGATGATGATGATGATGATGATGAGAATGATGATGATGAGGAGAAGGGGGACGAGGGGGAATTGATGGTGGCGATGGTGATGAGGTAGATACAATAATGATAATGTGGTAGTGATGATGATAAAAATGATGATGATGATGATGACGATGATGATGATGATGATGATGATGATGATGATGATGATGAGGATGAAGATGATGACAACAGCCAGCCACAGCGATTTAACGACGACAAGAAATGACACCATCGACAAGAAAGCCTTTGGCTGGGCGCGTATGAGGTAGGGAGGGGGTGAGAGGAGCAAGGCGGAAGGGGAAAAAATGATATATTTTGAAGAACAAGGAGTCGACGAGTAAGACATATTAGACATCAATAGCAGTGCACTTCTCCCTGTCGATACGGGCACTTAACACCACCACCACCACCACCACCACATGCACTACTACTACTACTACTACTACTAGCAGTGCTGCCGCTGCTGCTGCTGTTGCTATTGCCTTTGCTGCTGTTGTTGCTGCTGCTGCTACTATTACTACTGCTAGCTGTAGTAGATGTGCCGTCTTATAGTTATAAACCGATGTATTTCCCGCTGCTTCTAGTAGTTAGTTATTCTGTAGCAAATAGTGGATACAATACTCACTGCTAAGGTAAGGTACATGTTCGACTCCCTCTTTTATATAGTATCTCTTCAATTGCTTCATCGCCAATCTTCATTCGCCCTTTCTCATCATCATCATCATCATCATCATCATCATTGCTTCACCACTAATATGCCTCTTCCCCCTCTATTCGTCCCCTCCTCCTCACCACCATCATCATCATTATCAGCAGCAGCAGCAGCAACAGCAGCAACTATAACAATATTATCAAATTTACTTCTCTTCTTTGTTTCATAATGTGATCGAATGATAAGGTGTGTGTGTTTGTGTGTGTGAGTGTGTGAGTGTGTAGTATTTTCTTTCCGAAGTAAAGTATTTTCTTTGCGAAGTAAGCAGCAAGATTTGGTTATAATAAATGAATTCAGAATGAATGACTGCGAACAGGAAAAAAAAACACGCTTCTATCTTATATTTCTATCTAACATATTTGACGAGAACCACGGAAATGTTATCGTTGTTGATGCTTTTGCTGTTGCTGTCTTGCTCCAGGTAAGCTCTAAACAAACAGACCAGTGATAATGTGATGACCACTAGATATTGTTATATAGTCCCAGATTAGTCCTGACCGAGCAGACCTAAGATAAACCACTAGATGCTGCTGCAGCTGTTGTTTTTGTGTGGCTCCAGGTTACTCTTAGCCTAACCACGAGACATTACATTTGGAATGAAAAGAGAAACAATGAAAATAAAAGTACATAAGGATTTCTGCTACACAATTATTTTGTTAGGCAGCATACATAGCGCTGACCACCAAGGGATTCCACTACTAAATTATTCCATTCTTTTTTGCACGACATTCAGCTGTTAAGTTCACCAGTCAATGTGTTCAAATCTTTTCAATGTCACACGTTTATAAAACAAGTTACTGAAAAATTTTAACTTTTCTTGTAAATAATTATAAAAAAAAAACCATACGAGTAATGAATGGAAAGAAAAAAGGTAGAAAGCTTAAATAGTTAACTTGCAAACCAGCTTGTTAGCTCGGTTAATTGAATAATAGACACAGAGGTATCTAAATGAATACACACACATTGGCATATAAACGAATAAATGTTAAATAGACAGACACATTGCTAGATAGATTGATTCTTGCTGATTCGGACCACCGCACGTTTCTTAGGTTTCTTGTGATTGTACTTAAAATAGATAAATTATTAAGACAAACGAATGGATGAGTAGACGAATAGATAGATATTAGAAGACGCGAAGGGAATGAATGAAAATGTCGATGAGAGGAGGTAAAACAAAAATAGAGGTAAGGAACGAACGTTTTTGTATTGTACGAGTGGTTATAAAGATGAACAATTATTGGTAGATATACTTTTTAGTATGCATTATATAGTGTGCTTCTCTTTCGACCATAGCTTTGTAATTTTTCCTTCGGTCATTTGTTATCTTCTTCAAAGCTTAGCAATTCAGAACCACTGCTCCCCACCGCCGCCTTTTTATAAACATACCAACACATTCTGATGGGTTTCATCTTGATATTCAATAATCTGATTCGATCTCTATAAATCAAGGTCCACGTAACTGCTATGCTATATTACTTACTATAATACTAAGAGATATCTGCTATGTTATATTACTTACTATAATACTAAGAGATATCTGCTATGTTATATTACTTACTATAAGACTAAGAAATATCTGGAAAAAAAGTTTAAATGTAAATGTATCTAGAGTCCCAACAGGCAGTTATGATACAATAAATAAATCCCTATTCTGATAAAGCAATTCTGAGTAACCAGAGCACGCAAGGGGCAGCAGCATTTTATTCCAACTTGCTAATTATAAATCACACTACTGTTAAGTTTTATCGGAATTGTTCTTTAACGAATGTATTGTATTTATACACAACTGTTTACTCTTTCATGTAGTACATGCTTTAGTTAATTTTAGCCACCCCGACCAAAGCCATGCTAGAGCACTCACCGCCTTTATGTAATACATTCTTATCGGAAACTAAACAAGAACGAAATCATGATTTGAAACAAGATACACAATGTTCACCAGACTATTCATTGTAATGTACTTGGGAAAATTCAAATATAAACTTATTCGACTATATTCCAAGAACATAGATGTCCTTCGAAGACATTCAGCTCACTCATTTATCACAAATATTTTGTCTAGAAATGGTAATAATGAGATTGATTCGAAGGGTCTCTGAAGTTACTCGTCAGGGTGCGTACCTTGGAGATCAAGGAGTTTCTCCAGATCGAGCCGCTACTTCTCTGCATTGGGAGGTCACGGCTCCGGTACTACGGACATGTGATTAAACTGTCGCAGGAAAGAATCGCAAGACAGATTCTTCAAGCTGTCCCAACTAGCAGGAAACCTAAGAGTAGACCAAGAACGAAATAGTTGGATAATATCCATTGTCTCAGTTGGTCACGCTTGGAAATCCAGCTGGAAAGTCTAATGACTGTTACTTCTGATAGGACCCTATGGAGTATGTGCCTGAGGACTCTCTTCTCCACGACCCTCCCAGGAATAGGGGGCGGAAAAGATAGAGGGATGGATGGTTTTAGCAGGGACAAGACCTACTCAAACGAAATATATTTTCTGGTTATTTCTAGGACACAATACAATTTTTACTTTCTCAAGAACAAGAATCCTTATCATTTTTCACAAATTAAGAACTTGAAATTAAATGTATGAAGGGAAAAAGTTAAGTCGAATTAAAAATTATTTTATGCTTTATAAATTTTTCGCGGTGACCACCTTCAATCATCTAAACAAAAGGAAAAGGTCACACGTTCAAACATTCTGCTTGTTGCTGTTTTTTGTTTCAACTTGTCATCACCGAATCATGTAGGCTAATTGACTGTTATACTTTAAGCATGTATTGTGTATATTATATAATACTTAGCCTACTTAAATAGTCAATAGTATACTTGTGACGCAAGACTGGTCATGTCATTTCTTTTGATGACCATTATTGTCTTTAGACAAAATTGTTGTCAAGGAGATAATGATTCTGGAACCCGAGTCTCCGTTACATTCAACACACGGTGGCCTCGAAAACTTCCATAAGTATAGAGAAACAAACTCAAGTTGGTATGTGTGGACAGATTAAAAGCTAGCGTGTGAAGACAGATTAAATGGCAATTTTGTACAGACTTGTCGGTAGTGAAATAATGAGTCAACCCTTATTTATTTGATGTAAAGACCTCTTGTTTAAACTCTGATAAATACTGGACTCAAGTGAACTCATTCACTCTGTCAATTAGTGTTTATGTTTTGTACCAACCAAACCACTCACCGTTTCAGCACATGCTCTCAAATGGTACTCATTTTAACAACTCACCTTTGACTCTTAACACTTAATTAAATTGTATTATTCCAAGAAAGCTACTGTCTATGAGTTTGCGTATGTGTGGTAAAGAGAGAGAGAGAAAGAGAGAGAGAGTGTTCGGTTTGTTAGGATTCTATTGCCTATGGTAAACAGTTGGTCAACAGAGCATACATAATAGCACTTTGTAGTGTTAGAGGTTTTAGTGGAGGAACAAACCCCATAATTAGGAACGTTATTTGATCTGGTTTCTTCTTTAGATGCACACCTGCCTCAGAACTTTCATTAATTGACCATCTAACACCGATTACACTTTATATTTTAAGAAAGGTCTAGCTAATTAAAAGTGACACAAAACCTCAAATGTATTGTGACAAGTTCTCATTTATTTTTTGCAAGTTGAACTTCTGCTTGGCTAGAACTACTAAATCTATAAACATTACAGTTCATTACATTATGAATTGACCCGAGGTGGTCATCTGGCAGAATCGTTGGAGCGCCGGATAAAATGCTTAGCTGCATTTCGTCCATTTCTACGTTCTGAGTTCAAATTCCGCCGAGGTCGACTTTGCCTTTTAGCCTTTCAGGGTCGATAAAATAAGTGCCAGTTGAGCACCAGGATCAATGTAATCGACTAGCCCCCTCCCACCAGGCATTGTGCCTATAGTAGAGAGGATTTCATTGTGAATTCCTCTTCCACGTTTTAGATAGATTAGTTGCAAATAATAGACGAGGTGAAATGGTTTTTATAATCAAACCGAGCTTCATGGAAAAATAAAAATAAAATTCTTTTCTTACATAAAGGCTATGATGTGATACTATATTTGTGTGCCTATTGGTGATGAGATGGAGAAATGCAGTTTTCTTGACATCATTTATTCATCCTAAAGAGCCATAGTCTTATTCATCGGTTTCAATTTTGATGAGAAGCAAAATTGTACATTTTAAGAGGAGATGAAACGGGATTTTTTGACGTGCATGCTATTTCTAAATGTAATAGTAACGTACATAAAAGTGTAAATAGTATAATCACGATAGGAAACAAGAGCTTAGAATCGACTTACAATGATCTTCCTGCATGTTGTCACGTGAAGATGTTATAGTTTCATAGAAGATGTTATAGCTATCCATGTGGATCAATATCGTCAATAATAAACATCATAGTAAATTTTGTGTCAGCAGTCTAAACTGTAATTTAGTCGATGCTTTTCCTTTTTATCTGCGCGTGACAATTATATAATCTGAGCAGTTAAGGGTAACACATTTTAGTGATGTTAGCACTTTCAGCATTAAGTTTGAAGTTTGAGCTTTTGCGATAAGCAGAAGTACCCGAGTGGGAAAGACGACTATAAATTTTGAAATACAAAAGAATTGATTCTTTCCTGTTATCAATGGCCATTTTCATTTTATTTACAAAAGGATTAGCAAATAAACCATAGCACTCGTAAGATGGGTGTAATAGTTGATTAGCGGACTTTCGGTATAGCTACCACATCTTCATGAAGAAGGAAAAGTCACTTCCTCATGAAGAAGGAAAAGAGGAAGAAATTGGATAATTGTTTTCTTGTGCCAATATAATTTTTTAACCAAAAAAGTTAATGCTTTTTTACATTTTTGCTACCCAATTCCGTACCCTTTTCCGGTAATTTTTCACTGGTACTTTTCTCCAAGAGGTAGTGATAGCCAGGGCCGGATTTATAGGGGGAGGGGGCGAAGGGAGCTATTGCCTCGGGTCACCCTCGATATCGGGGGGCTGCTACGAAGGGTATGGAGCACTCGATGCACGAAGAGGCTCCATTTCAATATACAAATATATCTTGATGTCTTAAAAAATGTAATGGATTCTCTTTCATGATAAATAACCAGAGATTTCTCCACGTTACCGACACCAATAATTTTCCACGATTTTAATTCTTGTGTATGAGGGGCCACCCCGAACTTGAAGTGCCCCCCCCTAGTTTAAATCCGGTTCTGGTGATAGCTATTCCGAAAGTTCGCCGATCAACTACTCGTCTCACGAGTGTAATTGGCTGTCGTTAATAGGGAAGCACCAAAGAACTATTGTTTAGTTCTGGATTCTTAAGAAGAAAGTGATTTATCTGTAACATAGTTTTGGTAATATCAACAATTAAAAAATATGGAGTGAGTAAAATATCACAAAAGTATCTGATGGATATTATGATAATGCACCGGACTAGGTATTTTTTTCTATTCCGACTTCACCGCTTCTCTTTCCCCCCCTCTCTCTCTCTCTCTCTCTCTCTCTCTTTCTCTGTGTCTGTGTCTCTCTGTCTCTCTCTCCTTATACCTTATCCCACCATGACCGATTACACAAGTGTTATTAATAAATTAGGCAAGCAAGAGGAATATATCGTTTAGTGATGAACTATGCAGTTACGAAATATAAATTTGTATTTTCCGGCATACAAGTCGACGTAGTTATATACATTGTAAACGTGGAATATAGACATTTAAACATCATCACTATCTTCCCAAATCCTACTGCTTTTCACATAGAAGTTTTGGTCCTCCAAAGTCATCTTGTATAAGTCGACCTGCCCTTTCTTTGGTGGGTTTGTAAATTGTGGTCTGAAAAATTCGACTTGTATGCTGAAAAATACGGTATACTTAGTAAATTAGGAAAAGAAGTGGAGAAAAATATTTCCAGTGGCGGCTTTTCGATGGTGAAGAAAATCATTTTTAATATTCTGAAGATGAATTTGTTGATATTTAATAGAAATCTCAACAAATCGTTTCCTGAAATTTATTTCGAAATATATTTCAGTAAAATTTTCGTACAATATCATAAAGTGCATAAAAGGCGGCGAGCTGGCAGAATCGTTAGTACGCCGGGCAAAATTCTTAGCGACATTTCGTCTGTCTTTACGTTCTCAGTTCAAATTCCGCCGAGGTCGACTTTGCCTTTCATCCTTTCGGGTTCGATGAAATAAGTACCAGTTGAGTAATGGGGTCGATGTAATCGACTTTCCCCACTCCCCAAACTTGCTGGCCTTGTGCCAAAATTTGAAACCAATTTTACAAAGTGCATAATTTGTATTTTGTGTCTGCCCATCATATCAGCACTGGTACATTATCGACGACCGAACCTTTGTATTATCTGGTCTTAACAAGGTTCTTCGCAGCCGTCCCTCAATATTGTAATGGGTTCCTGTTAGGTAAACATTAAATATTTCTTTTCTTCTTCTGTAGAAATATAAAGAATGCATTGCAAGTGATAGGTGTCAATTGAGTAAAAGAAAGCTATTTGTTCTTTAAAGAGAAATCAAGAGAGTCTTATTCGTTTTACCCTTTAAATACTTTTGTTTTCAATGCAATTTGCCGTATATCTGAGAGTAACGTATAAGAGAATTGGGGCCAGCTGAATCTCGTTATGTAGTGACAGTCGAAAGCATATCTGTCAAAGGTTTCTTTAACGCCAGGTTAAACAACCGAAGAAGTACAAAAAGACTGGACACTGGAGTAAGGGCAACATATCCAACATATCACACTGCATCCCATACAATTCATCAGTGCCACGTCGGAGTGTACCGTATGGTCCTCAGCTTGGTAGAGACTTTGTGGATCGTGCCCAATCGTTCGGCTGACTATCTGAGTGCCATGGGACTGTCCCACCAAAGTTGACCAGATGCTGCATAACAGCAACACTACCACAAAAGCTGTTTTTCAGGCCTGACTTGGTGCTTACACCGCAACAACTACTAGTGTGCAATGGGACCGCTTGAAACGGGATGATCTGGGGCTATGCAACAACAACAATGACCACTAGACCTGCTCCATCAGGGGTAACAAAGGGCTCATAAATAAAATTGGCTATGTACATAGGACCAAATGACGAAATTTGACTGGCGGCTACATAGTGCAACAATACCATCAGAACTGATCACCTGATCAGGACTGCACCATCAGGGTTGATCCAGAGCTTCTCTTTCTCCTGGTAAAATAAGAACTAGTCATGTAATCGGTCGATTCGTTCATGTAACTATATATATATATATATATATAAACAATTGAGATGTCCGAAGACATAACAGGTGCAATATAAAATTCCGAAAGGAAT
>JAOPUL010002510.1:43658170-43668294 GCA_027564515.1 Octopus rubescens
TTAGCCGTGTGACAAGGAGCCCCATCTTCCATAAATAAAGAGTCTTCTTTAATCATTTCACCACTGGAGAAGATTGGCAAAAGTTCTTTCTGCAATATGGACACATTTATCTGAGTTTATATTTCCCTCACAATCAATCAGCTCTGATTGACCATTGCTCCCCAGACCACAGAATAGCTGCCGTGTTTCATTGTTGGCTGCAATCTTTTCATGTTAAATTCTTAATCACAGAGTCTCCAGACCCACACTTGACCACTGTCAGAAAAAACAGCAAATCTGGACTCACCAGAGAATATGACAGTGTCCTAAATTGCTAGTGGCCTCTCCACCATCTCACTGCTCCAATCTTTTCTCTGCTTGATATTGGCTGATCAAAGAAGTGGCTTCCTTCTTGCTGTTCTGCCATAGTAGCCAAGTTTGTGGAAATACCTGACAGCTGTTTTGGAACTGACATCAACTTGTTCTGCTATGTCAGAGGCCTTGCAACTAGGATTATCCTCCACACTTCTCTTAACAAAGCGAAGGGTCCTGTCAGAGGGCCCTGGGTGAGATGATGTGGACTCCTTCCCCTCTCTGGTGAATTGCAAAATCATTCTATTAACTGTAGAAAGTGGGATACCAAAGTTTTCTGCAATTTTACCTTCAGATTGACCTAGAATATGGCCTCTTTGAAGTTCGGACAGTTCCAAGGCTTCTTTTGTACGTGACATGATTAAACAGTCACATATAGAACCCGAAACATAAAAATGTCAATTAATAAAAATAATATAAACCTTGTCAACTTAAAATAAACATAAAACAATGTTTTATGGGGTGTCTATTTACTTCTGTCGTGTCTGTATATCATTTATATATCTGGATTGTGGGTATGTTATGTTTATTCTTTCGGGTATCATCAACAATGTTTCTATATCTATTGTCAATTGCTGGAATGTGTTGGATCACATTTTCTCAAACATTTTTGTCATTTCAACTGGAAATCTCAAATTCCAGAGTTCTGACTGCACCAACCTTTGTGAATATTTATAATAATTTAAAATCTAAATAAAACTGGTTTACTCTGAAATTATTCTTTTATTATTTTTTTTTTTGGGGTGGGTGGGACACCTAACCAAGTCTTATTTGCACATTTTCTAAACTGAATTTCACCAACTTTAAAGCTATGTAATTTATTGACTCTATTTGATACCAGATATTATCTGATGTTATGAGGAAGTGAATGCGATATAAATAATAGGATGATATTGTAGATAGAATGGTGATGATGGTGGCTATGTAGTGGAGATGTGATGTAGTGAGTTGGTTGGTGAGAGCCAAGTCAGAGGCTGTCTAAGGATGATATATTTCCCCATTCTCAGATAATGTAAAAATGTAATTTCATCATCATTTCCACATTTTCTTAAAATACATTTTGTGGTATAGAAAACGTTTGATTGCTATTTATATCAAGAACAAACAACATGACAATATAGAAGCTGTGTATGTGATATTGCAATTTTTAGAAGCAGAATAACTGAATTGCTGGAAATCATATTTGTTGTTTTGGGGAATGCTGTTAGTATTGTGTGAAAAATAATTTTCAAAAATCTGTTGAATTTCTCAACTCACAAATAGGGAAAACACGTTTCAGGAAGAATGTGCACCTCCTAAAATTTATAGTTGTAAATAGTTTGGATTTCATTATTTAACCATGTTAGGTTGAAGTAAATATCTTTGAACTGAGCTTACTTTGTATAAATATTCAAACAAGGTTGGATCTTAACATACTTCCTTGTTTTAGCAGTGGAGGTGGAGACTGTAAAGCTGAGAACAATGGAGGTAATTTGCATTTTCAGTAGAGTAAAATTACAAATATTTGTGGAATGAGGTGGTGGAGAGTAGCATATATTAACCACATTATACTACTGTTAATTATTTAACCCCAGTTAAATAAAATTATTAGTTGAACCTGGCAGGAATGAAACAAAATATGGAGTTTATTAAATCCACAACTCTAAGCTTTCTTTCAATTTGTCATCCTTTTAATTGGTGCAATCACTTCTAATTTTAATATAAAAATATTAGTTTTCAAATTTGGGCACATGGCCAGCAATTTTAGGAGGGGTCAGTTGATTACATAGACACCAGAAATTGATTAGTATTTTACTTTAATGACCCATGAAAGGCGAATTCAACCTTGGCAGGATTTGAACTCCAAACGTGAACCGCAGGAAGAAACGACTTGAAATATTTTGTCTTACATGGTAACTCTTCTATCAGCTCGCTGCCTTAATAATAATTCTTTCTATTATAGACACAAGGCCTGAAATTTTGAGTGAGAGGTATTTATTTTATCATCACTGAAAGTTGACCTTGGCAGCATTTGAACTCTGAATGTAAAGCCGGAAGAAATGCTGCTAAGCATTTTGTCCAGCGTGATAGCAATGGTGCCAAATCTTTAAAATTTTGACATAAGGCCATCAGTCTTGAGGGGAGGGGACAAATTGGTTACATTTACCCCAGTACTTGACTGATACTTTATTTTATGGACTCCGCAAGGCAAAGTTGACCTTACTGGAAGAAATGCTTTTTGTCTGATGCACTTGCAATTGTATCAGCCTGCTACCTTAATAATAATCTTTGTGTATAAACATATGCTGCGACTGTTTCATATATTGAAGTTATGTACAGACTGAACTACATATAAGCACTCAACTTATACAATTACATAGACATGTGAATAAATATATATAATATATATATATATATAAATAATTTAACATCCACTTTTCTATGCTTGTATAGGTTAGATGGAAATTTTTAAGGCTGGGTTTTCTATGGCTGAATGCATTTCCTGCTGCCAACCTTTATCTGTCTCCAAGCTAGATAATATTTTCCTGATCAGATATGTTTTTCATAGAAGACAGGAAGTGAAAAACACTTATATGATGATGACACCTGTTTGCAAGGGTACACACACATATATACAACAGGTGTCTTTCATTTTCCACCTAGTAAATCCACTCACAACATTTTGTTCAGCCCATAGTTAGAGTAGAAGACATTTTGCCAAAGGTGCTACACAGTGGGATTGAATCCAAGACCACACTGTTGATGGTTGGGAAGTGAATGTCTTAGCTGTTCAACTTGCACCTACACATATATACAAGTGCAAGAGTGACTGTGGTAAAAAGCTTGCTTCCCAACCACACGATTCCAGGTTCAGTCCCACTGCATGGTACCTTGGGCAAGTGTTTTCTTCTATATGCCTCGAGCCGACCAAAGCCTTGTGAGTGGATTTGGTAGACAGAAACTGAAAGCCTGTCATATATACATATCTATGAGTGTGTATTTGTCCCCCACCACCACTTAATAACTGGAGTTGGTGTGTTTATGTCACCGTAACTTAGTGGTTTAGCAAAAGACACCAATAGAATAAGTACCAAGCTTGAAAGAATAAAAAAGTACTGGAGTTGGTTCATTCAACTAAAAATTCGTCAGCATAGTCACTGAAACAATTGATATATACATAACCAGTTTATTTCAGTTTCCGTCTACTAAATCCACACAAGGCTTGGTCATCCCAGAGCTATTGTTGAAGACACTTGCCCATATAGATAAATAGACATATATCTATGTGTGCATGTAGAAAGACATAAACCTATTAAAACAGTAAACGATTGTAAAAAAAGTATGGAGTAATTTGAAGAATAAGCTGTTAACCAAAGCAGTGCTTTGTTATGTAAAGAAATGGTCTAATTGCTTCTTTAAGATGTGTTTCTTCAATAATCTGAATGAATCAGTAATCATTAATTAATTGAATAATTAAAATAATTGAGATTATTGTTAATCATTGAGGAAGAAATTTGTTAGCTTCAGTTTCTTTATTAAAAGGACAAAAGAAGGCTTGCATGTATGTATTGATAGGCTAAGTCGTTTCTACCCTATCTATTTCATTAATATTTCTCCATATAATATTGTGATGAGAAACTTATTTCACTTATAATTTTAAGTTACACATATGTATTAAAGCATTTTTGTTTGGAAAATAGTGGGTTAAAACCATTTGAGATATGTTATTGTTAAATTATTCTGGCAGAAATTTATCAGCCCAAGTCATGTTTTTTGTGTCTGAGCAAACAACAAATGTATTGTTCTGAGATATCGTTTGTTTGAAATAGACTTCACAGTTGGGCCTGAACAATGAAGACTCTTCTGATATATATATATATACATATATAGATATATATGTATATCATATAAATCCTTAGATTGTATTATGAACTTGAGGATTGAGAAGGCTTTGGTTTTATGTTTGGGACACTCAAGAAATGAAGTTGGTCACATAAGAAGTTGATTCTATCCATGAAACTTCATATTTATGATAGTTGAGTCATCTTATCCTTGCCTCAGACATGGACACTATATTGACAACATCAAAACCCTCAAGATTCCACCAGAAGTGCTTAAGACATTTATTATACACCATTTGGAAATCATATACACTTGATGCAAAAGTGTTGGAAACCTGACTGTTTCAGTATGGAAGATTGTTTTATCAAGTTTTATATGTTAGGTTTATCACTTGAATAGTCTTAATGATTTCTGGTTTCTGAAACAAATATTTTATGATGAATTAGTTCTCAGTAAATTCAAAACAAGGAAAACGGTTTGTTATGTTAGAAAAGAAAGCCTGAAGTCCTTGAATATTAACATTATTAACTGGGAAGGCTTCATCATCATCATCAGCAGCAGCAGCAGCATTTAACGTCTATGTTCCACACTGACATTTGATGGATGGTTTAACAAAATCTGATGGGTCCAAGGACTGCATTGAGCTCCAATGTTTGCTTTGGCATGGTTTCTATGGCTGGATGCCCTTCTCTATGCCAAATACTTTACAGCTTGGACTGGGTGTATTTGTTTGTACCACGTGCACTATTGAGGTCACCATGCAGTTTTTAGGACTACGAACACAGGTGGGAATGTTGTCAGCTCTATGCTAAGTGGCAAAGGGATTATTATGGGCGGAGTTGTGGTAGAGCAGGTTTCTGTTGAGGGATCTGCATGGCTACAAACATCTAGTAAGGAAAAATGATCAGTATGACCTGCAAGAAATACATAATGATGATGAGGTGCCCCACCCATTCACAAGGCACAAGCCGAGTAACAGTGTGTAGGTGGGTGGTTTGCAAGGTGAATGAGGGATGAGGAGGCAGACAGCCAAAAGGGATAGGGTGGAAGGGTGGAGGAAACGAACCATGAGCTGGGGAAGAGGAGGATGTAGGAAATTGGCAGTGATGAGCAGAAGGCGCTTAAGGATGATACAGTCACTGGTGGGTGGGAGGACAATGTTTGGGTAGTCTATAGGAGCTGGTAGGGCTATGCATGAAGGTGTGTGAAAGAGTCTATGTAATGGGTGGAAAACTTCTGAGACGTAACACTGTAAACATCATTCGTCAATATGTATTAGCTGCATTGAAGCTGGCTTAATCATCAATGCATCGGAACAAATATTTTGCCATATATTTCCTGGCCTCTTGTGAGTTCAAATCCTGCCAAGATCAGTTTTACCTTTCATCCCTCTGGGATTGATAAAATAAAGTCCCAATCAAGTACTGACGTCTAAGATCTTTACTTCAAAATTGTTGCCCTCATGTCTCAGTTAGAAACAATTATTCATTAACCCTAGGTCAGACCTGCTAAGCAGACAATTGAACAAAGATATTCCGGCCATAACAACTCAGTCCTTTTCTGTGGCATGGTATATCTAGGAATACTTTATTTCAAGACTGAACAATATAACCCGAGGGAAATTAGGCTGCTATTTCTAGCAGGTCATCTATAGAGGTTCCCTTGCTGCTATGTAGTTGTCGAGTCCCTGGAAACAATGACTGATCAAACCGATGAACTTTTTCATCTCTTGGCCATGCTGCATGTAATATTTCTTTTATTTATCCATTGCACAACACCTATTAATAAATGAGTCGTTATCGAATTTTATACGAAACTGTGGTTATTAATAAATCTCAACGTGATTATAAACGTCTTTCTTGGTTATTTCCTACCGCAACCATTTCTGACGAACAACTTTCAAGTTAATCGACTTTATCAACGAAATATAAAGGAAAAAGAATTAGGTATTTATAGTGTTTAAATGTATATAAAATATTTTCGGCCTGATGGGGGTATGAAAAGGTCAAAGAATTGGGAAATTGTTTTTGCCTTCAATTTTTTTAGTGTTTCACACAACAGAAATTGCGATTCTCAAGAGTTTTATCTAAAAATTTCAGGGTTTTTTTTTATATTTTAGCTCCCCTTTCCCCAATTCTGTGTTCATTTCCTTCCCCACGAAGTACTGGTTGCTATTTCGAAACTCTGCCATTTTCAATATTTCATTTCTTTTTTATATTTTCCCTCCACCACTACATTTCTTGTACGCCCATGGCTACCCTGTGTACACCGAATAGAATTCCTACCTACTTCTTCCCTATATATCGAGCAGAATTTATCCCTGATGGAATCAGTGTCGTGTCTTCTTTCCTACTCTGGGCTTTGTTCCCATGTCTGGAATTTATTTTCTAATTCTACAGATTCGACTATAAGAACTAGGTGTTAATGATGCTGCTATGCCAGTTATCGGGTACGAAGCAGTCGTATACCGAGTGATTAGCCCACATCCCACTTACCCAGTTATGTTAAGCATCTCAGCACATATCATTTTTTGTAGCGATTGAAAGATTCCCTAATAGCTATGCCTTTGATCTTTTAGAGTCTAAACAAATTTCTAGCCTAGTCAAAATCGTACATTTTAAAATGTGATCTTCCGTCTTGAACACGAGCTATTTGTCCATTTCGTGGAATAGTGCTTGTTCCTCCTTTGTCATCATCGTGTATGGCAAGCGAAACTTTTAGTGCACCCAAACTCTTGGCATAACTACAGATATTTTACAGCGAAGTTTACGACAAATACTTTTCAGATGGTGTGGATTACAGTTATCTTTTACTTGTTTCAGTCATCGGACTGCGGCCATGTTGGGGCACCACCTTGAAGGGTCTAGTCTAGCAAATCGACCCCAGTACTTATTTTTTTAAAGCCTGGTACTTTTTGTCGAACCACAACCCTTACCTGTTTCCCTATGGCCTGACAATCTTCAAGCAGAATATTGAAAATGAATGACACAATGTCAGGACAAGGAAACACGATCTTTCAGTTTCCATCTACCAAATTCACTCAAGGAAATGTTTGGCTTGTGGCTATAGAAGGCACTTGTCCAAAGTATCATGCTGTGAGATTGAACCCAAAGCCATGTGGTTGGGAAGCAAACTCCTCAACTGTACCTATATGTATTCTATAATTAGTATTAGCATTGTACTGACCCATCTTCAGAGATTTCTTTCAGAGAATTTTCCTGAGCAAAATGACATAGAAAGTAACAGAAGTTGAAAATAAAAAGTGCTCATTTTATTTCAAGTAAAAGTGTTGTTTTTTTTCCTGTGAACGTTCAAAATCTATATCAGAACCACCGATAATAGTAGAATTTACTTGTCTAATGCTCAGCTAAAACATTTTGACAAAAATATTTTTCCCTCTACTCTAATTGTTCAGGTCAGTGTATATAATGTAAATTATCTGTATAATTATACTGTAAATTATCTGTATAATTATATGTAGTAAATTATCTGTAAATTATATGTAGTAACATTTCCTCTGTAGACTGTCTTCATTTTAAGTATCCTCTGTAATGTATACTGTTTCTGTATCATTTCAGGATACTAGCTAAAACTGGCATAAAAATGTTTTTTATATCAGCAGCATCATCAATATTTATGGTTTAAAGGCAAAAGAAGACATTATATAGAACAATTCACTTCTTGAAAGATTTCCTTGTCATTTCCACTTTGTTCTTTCAGAACCTTAAAAATATTTCTCGCCAAAACTTGATTTGTGCATAGGATTATGGGTATAATTTTTTGAATCTCATCTTCCATTACTATATTATATAGTTCTCTACTCAATTATGATATATATATATGCATGCCAAAATGTAGTTATGTGCAATTGTTCAGGTAAAGATTTACTTCTACAATTTATAGAAATGATATAAAATTTCTGCTGTAGAATCTCTACTATTTATTTAATACTGTTTCTCTTATTATTTCAGAATACTATCTGACATAAAAATTATATTTACATCAGAAGCATCATCAATATTTATCATCTTTTAGAGACAAAGGAAGATGTTATACAGAACAAATATAACCATGTTATATAAATCTGGTGAATTATGGTGAAACGTTTCCTCTGGATGAGAATATTAGCAACATTTGTGTAAATCACTGTCTGGAATAAGTACAAAATAATTTTGCATTCTAAATAGTCTTAGATAAATTTATAAAGGACTTTGCAGCTAATTGATGGACATATAGCAGAAATAAATTATAGAAAGGAAAACACGAAACATATTCATCTATTGTGATGTGAGATAAAAAATTTTGGTTAAATGAGTTAAAAGATTGAGATTTTATCTTGAAGAGATGTCAAAAAATATAGGAAAATCTTCATATGAATGTGATATCTGTAAAAAGTCATTCACTACAAAAGGTCATCTTACTACTCATGTACGTATTCATACAGGAGAGAAACCATTTCACTGTGATATCTGTGGTAAATCATTCAATCAAAATGGTGAGTTGACTATTCATAAACGTGTCCATACAGGAGAGAAACCATATCAGTGTGATATCTGTGGTCATTCATTCACTCGTAAAGATATTTTAACTACACACAGACGTATTCACACAGGAGAGAAACCTTATCAGTGTGATATGTGTTGTAAATCATTCTCTAAAAGTACTAACTTAACAGATCACAAACGCATTCATACTGGAGAGAAACCATATCAGTGTGATTTCTGTGGTAAATCATTCAATCAAAATAATCAGTTAATTAAACACAAACGAATTCATACTGGAGAAAAGCCCTACCACTGTGATATCTGTGACAAACCATTCTCTCGAAATGATGAATTAATTGCTCACAAACACAGTCATACAGGAGAGAAACCATATCAGTGTGATACCTGTGGTAAATCATACCCTCGAAATAATCAGTTAACTACCCACAAGCGCACACATACTGGAGAAAAACGATTTCATTGTGATATCTGTGGTAAAGCATTCTCTCAAAGTAATGTTTTAACGGGACATAAACGCATTCATACTGGGGAGAAACCATATTATTGTGTTATCTGTAACAAATCATTCTCACGAAATGATGAGTTAACTATTCACAAACACATTCATACAGGGGAGAAACCATATCAGTGTGATATCTGTGGTAAATCATACCGTCGCAAAAATCAATTAACTGCTCACAAACGTATTCATACTGGGAAAAATCTATATCATTGTGACAGCTGGTAAATCATTTTCTCACAGCAGTCTGTTAACTAAATACAAATGTAATGGTATAAGAGAAAAACTATATCACCATAATATTTATGGTAAAAGTTTCTCTTAGCATGATGATTTAACTATTTACATCTGTATTCTTAACACGGAAGAAAACACATCACTTTGTTTTTTGTAGCATCTCTTCATACTATAATTGGATTTTCTATACAACTGAACTGTATACATATTTTTCATTTATTCTCATGTATATTCTTGTTATTTTTGTATGTATTCCATCAAGTGACTAATTTTATTGTTAGTAATATCTAAAATTTTATTTATGGCATGTTTCCTTCATGACTTTATGGTCTAATATCCTTCATGACAAATATCCTCTCACTCAAAACTTACATGTCAGCTGAAATACGCATTTACAAAATAAACAATTTAACATTAATGTCTTCTGATATTTATCTTTACACACACTTATATTCTTCGACATAAATGACTAAAAATCACCTTTTCTAAAGGCCTTTTCTTTAAACATGTTTGTCTTTAGCAGTGGAATTGATGGAAACTGTGTAAATCCCTCTTAAATATTCTTCTTTAGGAAAGTATTGCTGTGCTGACTATGTTTAAAAGAAAGATCCATAGAAAATAGTACCAGTGACATACTATAATGGGTTCATTCCAACATGTCAAGTCATAAGAAGAATTTTTATCTGCAAGAAATTCATTAGATAAAGTCA
>JAOPUL010002510.1:44393363-44405333 GCA_027564515.1 Octopus rubescens
TATTTATAGCGAGAAGACCGTCAGGGGTCGCCGTAAAGATGCTCGAGGGCCGCCAGAAGGATATTTGAGAGCCGCAGTTGAGAACCGCTGGTTTAGACACTACAATATTTGTACTTCGCGATTAGTTTTTATATAAGTGTGTATATCTTGTAACCATCTTTCTATGTAACATGTCCTATGGATGAATGGGTCCTGTGGAAAATAAACAGATTATTATTAATATTCTAACCGGTGGTGAACTGACACATTCCAGCTGGCACATTCTAACCGGTGGTGAGCTGGCACATTCACTACAGTGTCGGAAGAAAGGCCTTGTGATATTTCTTCAGGTTCTTTCCAAATTCATATCTCGCTGAGGTCAACTTTTGCCTTTCATCTCTCCGAGGGTCAATAAAATAAAGTGCCAATCAATTCTTAGGGTCAGTGGCATCGACTCTCACTTTCCCTCAAAATTGCTGGCGTTGTGTTTAAATTAGAAACCACCACTACTAGTAAATAGCTTTAACTAATTAAATGGAAACAATTTGAACAATTTTTGCCAGACGCATAAGAAAATGCTTGCAGAGGGTGGAAAACTAACCCGTGAAACATAAGGTAGAACTAATACCACTACCTGTCTCTTATAATTTACTTCTTCACACGCTCACACATACACTAACACGCACACACACACACACACACACATGCATGCATATTCATACAAACAATACACGTGATAGAAAAACGCTATGCTACTTTTTAAAAGATGTTTAGAATGGGGGAAAGAAAATGAAGTTGTGATGTTCATGCCGTTTCCAACTGCTTTGAGTGTTGAAAACTCACACTATTACTTCATTTCAATATCTTACAACAATAATAATTAATGATACTTCTAATATAGGCACAAGGCCTGAAACATTTTGTGCGGAAGTGGGTAGTCGATGAAATTGACTCACCCCAGAGCTTGACTGGTACTCTATCGACCCTGAAAGGATGAAAAGCAAAGTTGACTTTGGTGAGAGTTGAACTCAGAAGATAAATTATTGCTTTTAATAGAGGCACAGAGCTATACATTTGAAGAATAAAAAACAAAGCGGACCGCGGTGGGATTTGAACTCAGAACGTAAAGAACTGTAACAAATACGGCAAAACATTTTATTCGACGCACTTATGATTGCATCCTTAATAATATATGTTTACTAATAATATCTTAGGTGGTAACGCGGTCAAATTCGGCCGAAGTATTCTACCTGTTTTATGGTGGAACTGTTCAGATCAGGCCTCTCGCACCTCCTACGCAATGTCATTCTAAACTAAACAATCACATCAAAATCTCAAAGCTATGAGATAATGCGTGATTAATTCAAAACAATGTGAATAAATATTACATTTGACAGTGATTTGAGTGCTAAATGATTAAATTATGTTGAGGAAAGAAATACTAGCGATGAAACAAACAAAAAAAAGAAACATCGATAATGGAATGGCGTTGATGTTGATATTGGCTACAGAAATGAGGCTTTAAGTGATGTTTTTGTTAGTAAAATCCTTAATACTTGACATATACAAACGCAATATGTTCATCTTTGATACCTGGGGTATAAGATTTAACCTCCTTATTCCCTAATTCCCACTAGACCAGACCTGGAAAATGCTGGTTAGAAACAGAAGCTTCAACAAATACTCAGTTTCTAGTCAGGTTTTCACTTAACCCATTTATGGTAAGATTTGAACCCAGGTTCCTTCTTCTGGGTTTAAAACTTGAAACGCTTGATTTCAGTACTAAACTTTGTTTATAGAATAGTTTTAGGAAAAGATTTTGTTTTTACCTTTTCGATGCTCGCGTGGTTCTGTAGCCCTAGTCCTGGTCATTTTAACATTTCTGTGGAACATTCAAGATGACAAAAATGTTTCCCACTTAAATTGTTAAAATAGGAGGAGCAATATTGAACTAATCGATCTGTTATATTGAACTAGTTGAATGAATATGCAGAAGATTGTTTGTTGATTTAAGATTTTTCTGAATACTGAAGTGGGTCAAGCTATATATATATCTCTTCTCTGACCCCCTATTCCTGGGAGGGTTTGGTTAGTCCTCAGGCATCTTCATAGGGTCCTAGCAGAAGCAACCATCATTACACATTCCAATTCCAACTGAATGCCCAAGCATGACCGAGACTGGATATCGTATCATACTTCAAAGGTTACAATTTGCAAAATGTTTCATCTGGAGAATAGTATAGCTGGGTCCAGTATCAACAACAAAGAGTACGTGTGTGTGTGTACACACACACACACACATACACACGGTGCAATTTTAGTTAATCTAAGTGAGATGTTTAATCATTGAGACTAGTAGTTTGTGCCAATGAACCGTTTGCAAATCTTTGAAACTGAGGGTTGGGAAAGGTCTGAAAACTTACAAAGGTTACAAAGAATATTTAAACAGCTTTATATAGAAGCTTTCTATAAAGTATTTTTGCATTAAAGCAGCCCCACCTCGTTCAAATTCTATTATTTTAGAGAATCAGACATAAATGATATGATAGTTTTGATACAGGGTACGAAAAGAATTTTTTCATAGGTTTGGCTGTTATTATTTAGCTCCAGGTTATTGTTGGACCAAAAGCCTTCCTGCTGTAACCATTCTGCTTTTTGTTAGGATAATGTGGTTCGAAGTTAAATGTGTGTACCTGTGTCTTTTAACAAACAAAAATGTGATTTGAGGGAGATTTGGATCTTATTTCTAGCAGATCGAGTGAGCATGTAAGAAGTCTCTTTGTTCACCCACTTCTTGCTAGAGTCAGGGTGCTTGTTTTGTGAGAATTTTCCTACTGCATTTAGCTGTGCTTGGACTATGAAAATATGTAATTCCAACACTTTTGGGAAGAGATTAAGGGCTCCGTTTTAGGGCGGGTTTCAGTTGTTGTATTAACCCTTTTCACATAGAAAACATAGCTTCCCCCAATAAGTGTGAGATTTAAGATTAGTTTTAGCTTGGCAAATAATAGTAAGGTCAGCCCTGAGAATGTTAAGGGTCTCGCATATCAAATGACACAGGATGTGTGGAGGAAATACGTTGTATTTACAGACCCAGCCAACCCACACAGATTAATGGAAGTAGAAAAAAATGAAAAAGGGTGTTAATATGAAGGAAGATGACCACGAATATAATGGTGAGGGTGGGTGATAAAAACAACAACGATGATGGCGAGAATAAGAACAATGATGATAATGGTGATTGACTAACTTCTTGGAATTCTTAAGTGATACTTAGAATGACTACTGTTAATGTTAATATTTCTACTTTTAATGTTGATATAGATGGTGGTGATGATGATGATGATTGTGCTGGTGATGGTGATAATGGTGAAAGATGGTAGTGGTGGTACTATTAATGGTGGCAGTGGTAGTTGTGATAGTAGTTTTAATGCTGTGGTGGTAGTAGTTATACTGGTGGGGGTTGTTTGCGGTGGTAGAATTAGGATAGTGGTTGTGGTAGAATTGGTAGTGCTGCTGCTGGTAGTTGTAGTAGGAGGGTGTGATGGTGTTGGAGATGATGTTGTTCATGTTAATGGTGAAGGTGATACTGTTGCTGTTGAAGCAGGGGTTTGGTGATGGTGGTGGTATACTATTGTTATTGGTAATGGTGTTGACATTGATCTTAATACTGTTTTGATGTTTGTCGGTTGTATTGATATTGTAGTTTTTTTACTGATATTGCTGTCCTTAATGTTATTGAAGTGTTGCTGATGTTGTGATGATTCTGTGCTGTTGATGATGGTGCATTGTCGTCATGTTGTTGATGTGTTGATGTTGTGTGAAGATTACGTAGATGGTGTTGTATAGATGGTGATTTGATGGCAGTGTGATAAGATGACCTATGACAACAAGAAACCTGTATTGTCCATAGTAATAATAGTTAAACTAGATCACAGATTCGCTGAGAGCATTTTCAATAGGAGATTAATGTGACTCCCCCATAAACTTCTTATGGGTGAGCTGTACACATTAGTGACCCAATAAAAGTATTATGTGATCCTGTACATTAATTAACTCAACTGAAACAAAAAATGACAGACTACATACAAATATAGACAACAAAATTAAGAAACACTTGCAAAATTGGTGTTTCTGATAACACTTGAAAATGGAGTGTTGAATAACATTGTAGCCCTCTAAAATGTAGTGTCTAATGCCCTAAAATTCAGCATCTAACAACACTTTAAAACATTGCATTAAATAGCGTTCTAACCCATCTAAAATGGAATGTCTAAAATAATAAAATTCTGCATAAAACATCACTTTAAAATGGTGCATGGAACAATATGGTACAATAAAGAAGCAGTGTAAAAGCAGTATGGTACCACTCCAAAATGGAGTGTCGATGTTGCAAGAATGTCAAATAAAGTGACATTTTGATGGGGTGCCAATTAATACAATAACCTGATCAAAAACAGAGTAGAAAATAAGGCTGTAAATCTCTAAAATGAAGGATCAACAATATTGTAACTCTCTAAAATGAAGTACTAAATAGTGCTATAACATGTAAAACAAAAGTAAGAGCAATGTAAAACTGTAAAGCCTTGTGCCAAAATAGCCCTAACCGTAACCCTCTTGTAAGAGACTAGCAGACTGTGAAACACTGTACATTATAGTGTGTAACAATATTCTTGTAGATAGTAATTCATAGAACAGTAACAGAATGCGCACACTTGGAGCATCTTGAAAGAGACAGTCTTACAAGACAGATGAACACTGTGTAATCGTGTGAAATGATTCTTTAGATGGTGCAACTAATAACAGCTTCATAAAGGGTGAATTAGAATATTGCACACTATACGAACATAGAGTATAGTGTATCGTTTATATACAGACGTGTTATACTTATAAAATACTACAACACTACACAATTAAAGCTTTAATAACACTGTTTAATGCCTTAAATGGAGTGTATAGTGACATTCATTAAAACTTTTAATGGAGTGCCTAACACTACACAACTAGATATCACAACATTGATAATTTTATATATTCTTAAACAAGAATATTGTTGATAGTGACTTCGAGGTTTCGGCCAGTTAAGCCATCGTTGGACTGCGATGCATTGAAGTTAATCTTGGTTTTATATAGTCTCTGTTAACATTTTCCTTGGGTATGTGGGTTTGAGTGGGGTGGTAATTAGGGTTACTCTCCATAACAACCCACTTTGAAACCTAATTACTACCCCCACTCAAACCCACATACCCAAGGAAGATTTCAACACAACAAAGACTCTATAAAGGCAAGATTAACTTCAATGCTTTGCAATCACACCAAGGCTTGACTGGCCGAAACTTCGAAGTCACTGTCAACAGCATTCTTGCATAAGAATAATACATTTGTACTCTACAAAAGTATAGAGTAACTCATCAGATTAATGTAAAATTGTTTTTATTATAACTGAACACACACATAAAAACATGCATTCACACACACACACACACATAACATTACATTACATTCCCTCCACTTATTTCAACAGCTTATACACACAGACAGACAGGGGAAATAGTCTGTCATTACTACGAGATGGAGATGAAGGATCTTTTTAGATAACAATAAGCAACTAATTACATTAAGTAGAAAATATTTAGGACTCGTTTATTTTTAAACTATAACTGTTTGATAACAATAAACAGTGTCCATTGTATATAATTTTCCTATATTACCAGCATTGCACACCATTTATATCTTAACTTTTCTCTTTTACTTGTTTGTCACTGAACTGTGGCCATGCTGGGGCACCCAAGGGTTTAGTTGAACAAATTGACCTCAGTACTTGTTTAATCTGGTACTTTATTCTATCCATATTTGTGTACACGCACACACATATACGATGGGCTTTCATCTACCAAATTCACTGACATGCTATTGGTCAACTTGGGGCTGCACAGTGAGATTGAACCCAAAAACCCATGGCTGCAGAGTGAGCTTCTTAACCACACAACCATACATATACACACATGTGTGTATGATGTGAAGGTTCCAATAACATAGAAATAATGGATTCTGCAGTGCCAATAATAGGCATTCAGGTCTTGGACAAACTGAAATTTCTTCTGGGGAAATAAAACAAAAAACACAAAACAATGTGACTGAGTATCCCACAGACAAATGTACCTTTAAAAGTTATCATAAAGCACCAAATCAGTGCAACATAAAATGACAAGGCTGGACCAGTTTTAATTACTGGTACAACAATAAAGGTGGGGAGAGAATAATAATCGACTCTAGTACTGAAATGGTATTTATTCCTCAACCTTGAAAGAATGAAAGGCAATGTTAACCACAGTGAGATTTGAACTCAGATTTCAGACAGCTGAATCAAACACCACAAATTATTCTAATTCAAGTGCCTCCCCCCAACCACCAGGTCATCATGCATTTGGTACCAGGTCACACAGAAAGAAGAAATTTTTATATTATATATCCATTTTATTGGCTATCACAGCATCTAAACCAGTGGTTCTTCACCATTTTTTTTAACCCATGGAACCCCTTTGATTCCTGTTTCACTCAGATGGACCCTCCTGGCCATTTGATGTTTTAAAAAATCCTATTATATTTTTATAATTAAATATTATTAAGAATTGTATAAAAAAAATTAATACATTTTGTGTAGTGTAGAACTATAAGCAATTTATTGGACATTTAATTTTCAAAGCAAAATCTTATGTGGACCCCCAAGGATGATATAGATCTCCAGGGGCTATATGGACCCCAGCTGAGAACCACTGATCTACAGGGTGGTTTATCATTATATATGTATTGACTAAATTATATATTCTTTACTATCCCCTGGTCCATGATACAAAAATGGTTGGTAATCACAGTTTCAACTGACACTCTAATAATTTTGCCAATTTGCTGCCTTTGCTCTGCAATACATGTAGCGCCTCTGTCTAGAACATTTTCTAACATGGGGAGAGTTACATTTCATGGATTCACCCTCAGTATTTGACTGGTACTTGAATTTTATCAACATTATAATGAAGAATGGCAATGTGGACATTGTGAGTATTTCATCTTGGAATGCAAAGAGACCTTAGTCAATAATGCCAAACCAGTTTGCTGTCTGGCACTTTACCATTTCATTCAATTCACAACCCTTAGCTGGTCTATTAATAACACTGACAGTTTATATATATATATATATATATATATAATTTTTACAGTATTAAACATTATTGTGCTTGTCTTCAGATTAATGTTAGGCGAAATAAACATCAGAGATGCTTTGCTCCCAAGCAGAAATTGCAGGAGCTACTCAGAGGTTTTGCAAGTTCTTCCAAAATCCATTGCAAAAACCCTTCCATATTGTCAGCAGGTATTTCGGGGTCATAAGAGTTTCACTCTTTAGTCTGAATGGGGCAGTGAAGACTGAACTAGTATTCTATAGGCATGCGTATCTTTTAAAGTTATCATAAAGTTAAATTGTTTTTATATATAACTTAACACAAACAAACTATATATATATATATTTATAAAATAAATAAATAAATAATCACACTGGAAAATGGAAGCTCTCAAGACATTGTTTATCACTAAAAGTAAAGTCTAGTTAACTAGAATTATTTAAGACTATTAAGTGATTCAAAGTGGAATTCTGAGTCAGACTGTTCGACAGTTTAAATGGAGTGTTAAATACTATCCTTTAAAGACTAAAAGAATTGTCTAACAATTAGATTTACTTAATAAAACTGTTAAACAATTTTGATGGAGTACTGAACAACACTATTTGGTACTTTAAATGAAATGTCAATCACTACTTTTTTTAAACACTTTCAAATGATGCTCTTACTAGATTAATTATTAAATAGACATATTTAACAGCACTGTTAAATAATCTAATTAAACTAATGACACTTTAGAGTAGTAAACATCACTGTTTTTGCACCTTAACCCATTAACATTTAAACTGGCCATATCCAGCCAAAAATATTCTACTTGTTTTGTGTTCAAACTGATCAGATCCAACCTCTCACACCTACCCTACAATGTCATTCTAAAAATAAGCAATCACATCAGTGAAATATCGAAGCTATGAGATAATGCATGATTAATTCAAAACAATGTGAATAAATAAACATTACATTTGACAGAATAATCTGAATGCTAAAGAGTTAAACACAAAATAGCAAATACCAAATTGACAGGATTTCACAAGACTGATAAATATTTTGAAATGAAAAACTGAACTACAATTTTTAAAATCTTTAAATAGAATAGGAAACACTACATTTTTAATGCTCCAAAGAGTTTAGTCTAACAAGATGAATTTTATTCAAACTTAATTTAATTAAATCAAATCGATTTAATGCAGTAAATTGTAATTGAAAGAATGCTGTTAAATGGAGTGTTGAGCTACATTTTTAAATACTTGCAATGGAGTGTTAAACAATACTTTTCAAAGTCTTTCAATAGCTTTGATGACATAGTGTAGAATATCTCAATAACTGTGATAACATTAAAAGAGATGAACAAAGAGACACACAATAGACTCCTAAAATTGAATGGTTTTTCGTTTTTTCTTTTTACCCCCCACACATGTGTGACAATTTAGATAGAAAAACCAAAGGTCAAACCACAGTTGACTATATCATCAAATCAAAATAGTTCTACTACCTCAGCACTAAAAGACATGCAGACAGTGAAAATAAATCACACACACACACACACTGTATTTATCACTTAAACATCCTTACAAGTTACAACACAAAATCTGAAGCAAACCACACACAGCATATTAACACTTGTATCTTATAAAACAGACATAAAGTGGAAATAATTTCCACATCTTATCAGCAGCACATGGATTGTGAGGCTGATAAAATTATCTTGATGATGATAGAATTATCTAAATGGCTGGAGATGATAAAATTATCTGGGTGGGTGGGTGGTTGGTGGCGCTAGAATTATCTGCATAGGGGTGTGAAAATTGAAAGTAGTTTTGTTAGCACATCATGATGTAAATATATCCTTGCAGCTCTTTTATTTCAAAACAAGGAATGACCAAAACAATACTAAAGGGTTAAAGTGATTCCACAGTTTTCAGCAATGAAGAATTTCATGCTTTGCTCCTGATTTTCAGTTTGGTAGAATATAAGCCATTAAGAATAAAGCAGATGCACAGTAATGTTAGCGGCAATGTGATGAACCCCCAAGAATTTTCCACAATTAATCTTGTATCTTTTACTTCTTTCAATCATTAGACTGTGGCCATGCTGGGGTACCGCCTTTAATTTTTGTTGCACAAATCGAGCCCAGTACTTTTTCTTTTTCTTTTTTTTTAACCCTGATATTTATTCTATTGGTCTCTTTTGCCAAACTGCTAAGTTACAGGGAGAGTAACACACCAACACCAGTTGTCAAGTGGTGATGGGGGACAAAGACACATGCATATATATATATATATATATATATATACATACATATATATATATATATCCATATCCAATGGGCTTCTTTCAGTTTCTACTATCAAAACCACTCATAAGGCTCTGGTCAGCCCAAGGCTATTATAGAAGACACTTGCCCAAGGTGCCATACAGGGATACTGAACCCAAAACTATGTGGTTGTGAAGCAAACTTCTTACCACACAGCCACACCTGCACTTATTGAGGTTGTTTTTGTTGTCAAACAACTCAGTTATTGTTGCATTTGGTTTTCATTGCAATTCTTCAATTATTTCCTTGTGTTGCATCTTATTGCTTCTGTTCTCTCTCTCTCTCTCTCTCTTGTCCTTTTCAGTTATTACAGCTGTTACTTCAAGCTTCTTTTCTTTTTCTTCTGAAACTATTTGGTCAGTACTTTAGTGTGTGGTACCTTATTGTCTGGAATTATATTGTAATGCACAATATTATTTATTATGATGTGGAAAACCTGATGATATATTTCGTTTTTATTAATATTTTCACTAATAAAACGACATAGGTTTGTACCTTCACTGAATGCATGGAGACGCATTCAGTTTCTGTTTTTTTCCTCTTGCTATCATCTTCCCTGTTTTACTGGAATATTAAAATAACAGTGATGCAACTATGGACTTTTACTGAAGATAACCTGATGCAGATTCACCTTCTGTTCTTCCTCTTTCACAGACTGGAAAATATTGTCAAAACTGAAATGGTTGTAAATGTGTCTTTATCAAAGAACACAAGAGTCCACTTCTGGTCCATCTCCTTGCTTTCATCTTCCACTTTTCACTGCTATAAATTGTGATTTCTTATTTTGTTAGTGAAAGAAAATGCTGTGAAGTCAGTCATTTCAAGAATTCTGATGTTATTTTGGTCCAGTAGTTAAGAAATTTACTCACAAGCTCCAGTGTTCAAATCTACTGCACAGCACCTTGGATAAGTGTCTTTATGAGGTCTTATAAGTGAAATTCAACTGACAGGAACTGTGTGGAAGCACATCAGATGGACTGGTTGTGATTCAAAGAGCAAATCTGTTACACACTGAGTCACATTAATTCTGTCTGAAGATTACATTCAGGAGACACAGTATCTGGAATATTCAGCCACATTCATATTCTTGAAGCCAGAAGAAAAACAACCAAGTCAGCCCACCACCGTTTCATGGTGCAAAGACAGATAATAATCTTTTCTATACTAGGCACGAAGGCCTGAAATATTGTTAAGTCGGAAAAATTGCCACTAAGCATTTCTTCCGGCGTGCTAACGATTCTGCCAGCTCGCCGCCTTAAAGACAGATAATAATACCAATATTAATAATCCTTTCTATACTGGGCACAAAGACCTGAATTTTTTTGAGATGGGGATAGTCTATTCAATCGACCCCAGTACTCAACTGATACTTATTTTATCGACCCCAAAAGGATGAAAGGCAAAGGTGACCCAGGCGACATTTGAACTCAGAACGTAAAGCCAGAAGAAATGCTGCTAAGCATTTTTCCTGGCATGCTAACGATTCTGCCAGCTCGCCACCTTATTATATAATAATAATAATAATAATCCTTTCTATACAAGGCACAAAGGCCTGAAATTTTCGGGAATGGGGATAGTCAGTTCAATCGACCCTAGTACTCAACCGGTACTCATTTTGACCTCGAAAGGATGAAAGGCAAAGTCGACCCTGGCGACATTTGAACTCAGAATGTAAAGCCAAAAGAAATGCTGCTAAGCATTTTTCCTGGCATGCTAACGATTCTGCCAGCTCACTGCCTTATTATATAATAATAATAATAAAAATAATAATTTATGCAGTTGACATCAGGAGGTTACAGACTTTTCAATGAGGAACATAGTTTATTGAACTGACTCCAAAAATATTACTGGTACTTAGCATTTCAACCATTTCAGGATGACTAAGTTAGCTACCACCTTCAGAATTTGAACCTAATATATTTAGGGGTGACATTAGCTCTACCACTCTAAAACTTCTACCATTTAATCAATCACTCTAGAACTTCTACCAAATAACTTGCTTCAATAATAATAATATTGGTTTCAAATTTTGGCACAAGGCCAGTAGTACAGAGGAGAGGTAAGTCGATTATATCGACCCCAGTGCTTAACTAGTATTTATTTTTCTTGACCCTGAAAGGATGAAAAGCAAAATCAACCTCAGTAGAATTTGAACTCAGAATATAAAGACAGATGAAATGCTGCTGATGGTTCTGCCAGCTGATCGCCATAGTGATGATAATATTAATAATTCTAATTTTGGCACAAGGCCAGCAATTTTGAGGAGAGAGTATTAGTCAATTACATTGTCCCCTAGTACTTTATTTTATTGATCCCAAAAGGGTGCTAAGCAAAGTCTACTCTGGCAAAATTTCAACTGAAAATACAAAGAGCTGGAAGAAATGCTGCTAAGCAATTTGTCTGATGCCCTAGTGATTCTCCCAGCTCTTCTTCTTCTTCTTCCAAAGTTTTAAATTCGGTTTTGTCCCCGTGAACGGGGGTGGCCGGATTCACCTCACACTC
>JAOPUL010002510.1:44448152-44459445 GCA_027564515.1 Octopus rubescens
CCATGCAAGCATGGGTTATATATATACATATATATATATATATATATATATTTGTGTGTGTGCATATGTTCATACATTATATATGTATATATAAACAAATACGTATATACATATGCACACACACACACACATATATATATATATATACACACACATACATATACATACACACACAAAAATATACACATACATATATATATACACACACACACACATACATATACATACACACACAAAATATACACATACATATATATATATATATATTAATAATGTGCATACATGCTATAAATATACACACATATATAAATACACACATGTATATTTTATGATTTCTCTTAGACACATAGCAATACTAATAACATGCGCTTAGAACTTGATATGCATCTGCTTCAGAATAAAACATTAGGCAAATACGGAGAGAATTATGTGAAATAATTACATTACAAGGTGACGGATATTATGTAGTGAACTTCATTAACTTACAGCAGTTTCTGCTATAAGATGACACACAGGCACTCAGCTCTAAGTATGCTGCATCTTAAAGCAGAAACAGTTGTAAGCTACTAATTACATAATTATTCTTTTCTTGTTAGTCGATTAATATATATATATATATATATATATATCATTTCATGTCCACTTTCCATGCTGGCATGGGTTGGACAGTTTGACAGGAGCTGGCTAGCCAGAAGGCTACACCAGCCTCCAATTGTCTGTTTTGGCATGGTTTTTACAACTGGATGCCTTTCCTAATGCCAACCACTTTACAGAGTGTACTGGGTTCTTTTTATGTGGCACCAGCGGAGTCACAAAGTAACTTGAAAGAGAAAGACTTCTCTGGTGAGTGAGGGAGTGGAACTGAGAGAAGTGGCTGCATGCCAAGTGACAGGTTAGAATATATAAAACAGTGAAATTCAACTTCAAAAAAGTCACTGGGAGGCTTGTTAGAAATAAAGTTGTGCAAACATAACCTACACTTTTACCTTATTCAATGTTTTGGTTTTAAAATGCCCTTCACAAGAGAAAATAAAGAATGGATTTATCAATAATCAGATGAGATATGTGGGAATATGGTAATGTGGTTTTGCAGCATAGACAATTTGGTAATGTTTATATGCATGAGTGTGTGCATCATCATCATCATCATCATCATCATCATCCTTTCCATCTTCTGAGCTAGCATGGGTTGGATGATTTGACAAGGTCTGACAAATTGCTGGACAGTGCTATGCTCCAAAGTTTTCTTTGGAATAACGGGTTTTTTTTTTTTTCGTGGCTAAATGCCATTCCTAATCCCAACTACTTTACAGAAGTGTACTGGGTGCTTTTTTTTGGTGGCACCAGCACATGTGACAAGTACCTTGTAAGGCTGGGGCATCTACAAGTGAGGAAGAAGAGGAGAGAGAAGGGGGGGGGTGATAATCCTAGGCAGAATGATGAAGGAATGGTAAGAGGACAGGCAGAAAGGATTAGTGACAGGGTTGATGAAAAGAGAGGGTTAGTTGAAAAGGTGATAGGGAGGGTGTCCTTACACATTTTTAAGAACGGGAGGGAAAGGGAGACAGGAAGGGACCAATGGACTAGAGTAGAGGGGAATCCCTAGTCATTGAATGAAAGAGAGGTGTGGGGTGGTTACAAGGGCTGATGAGAGGGGGAAAGATGAGGAGTGGTTAAGGTGTTGAAGAAACAAGCTGTGAGGGGAAAGGGTTCTTGAAGTGGTACATTGATAAAGGTTTGGCTGAAGAGGGGAAAGTTTCTCTTCAGTTCTTTCAATCTTGTCCATCACACAACCCCTTTTGCTATAGACATTAAACAGAGGAAAACCTTGTGGCCAAACAAAGGCAATTGAGCAATCTTCATCTAACAAGTGCTTCTTTTATATGGTTCCACACAATATTCAAACACTGAATGAGTTCATGCAGACAGTTTTGCCACTCTTTATGTATCTCATGCAGACCCACATTAGAGTTTAACCCAAACTGGCAGTAGCCTTGCCAGACCAAAGATTTCTGGAAGTTGTCCATAAATTCTGAACTAATAAGTCTCTGAAATGGAATATGATTAGATATCTGCCAAGACTGCACCAGACAAGCCTGGCATATATCCACAATATTCAAAGAGCTTACTATACAAACTTAATGATTTATACCCCTTACACAACAGCTCAGTGCGACCATTTCAGCTGAGAGCTGCAGCAGTTATCAAGGTAAGCATTAAAGCCCACCCTAAAGCAGGTGTGCAAAATTCCACTGGAAAACCACAGCAAAATGCTTAGAATCAGATATCACATGACCCTCATGATCCATCAGAGATTAAATTGTGGTTTTCTTTCTACATTGTGCCTCATTTATTCAAGCCTATGAAATGATTTCTGTTGTGTCTATGAGCTGTGGCACCTTAGCTGTGACAAACGAACCTCTATGTTTCGTAGCCAAAAAATAATCAAATCCCATTTTCACTGCTTTTAACACCAGTCATAAATAACCTCTTCTAATAATCTCTTCTAATCACCTCTTCTAATAATCTTTTCTAATCTATGAACATGCTTCTCCTTTAACCTATTATTCACTATTGCTACTCTATTTGCTATACATTGTTGATTCTACTCTAACAGCTCAATCCAGAGGAGCCCACCACCACTGGTAGAAGGTTCAACCATGTCAATTTCAGTTTAACTAACTCACAAATTCAATCAGTATAGATTTCCTGCAATGGGAACAATAAGTTCAAATTTCAGTAACTGGGCCCCATGCTACCTGGGCTGACCATGTAGATTATAAATGTGTAGCCTGTGAAACTAACCAGCTGAAATTACGGACAGTCTATAAAATCTCTATTTGCTGACCTTGAGCATAATTAATCAACGTACAATTTGAACAATTACATGTAGTTTATCACTGGCAGGTGCTAACTGGGTTTCTCAAATGTTTCAAACAGCTGAAACTGTCTGAGCAGATCTGTGGACCTTTTGACACCCCACTCTCATATTGGAGATTCTCACACAATCCCACTATGCACCCAAGATGCTATTTCTACGCTCAATAAACTCTAACAAGCAAAACTAAATGTTCCCAAAAACATTTCTAGATGCTGAAGAAGTCCAGTTGGCCAGAGTCGTGAGGTCATAAATAGCTACTTGTCTAAAAAGTGCAGCTGCTGCTGTTCATATGCAAAACCACCAGAATATCATTCGATTGGTTTGAAAGAATACAGCCACCTCAGATCAATTCATGCAAAATGAAAGACAGATGATCTTGTAGACATCTAGGAGTGTTTATATGATCCTGGAAATCCTGGTTTTGTTGAGTGTATTAAAATACACACATATACATACATAAATAAATAAATAAATACATGTGTGTTAATGAAGGTGTTTTTTTCAAACCTGGTTATTTGCTAAATATAGAAATTAATTTTTATTTAATTAATAAAAACAAAGAAAAAATGAGAAAAGTTGAGATTTACTTTGGATGTTGTTATAGAGGAAGAGGGGGGAGGATATCTTGATGTAAGGGAGGCAACTGGGATTTGACAAATTCTTAGTTTACATAAAAATACATATTTAATCAGCAAAATGTTATAAAAGTGACAAAAGATAAAAGATAAAAGATATATCTATATACTCATGAAGTTGAGTTTTGTTTATCTGTTAGAATAGTCAAAAAGTTTATGATTTTATATTCTTAGAACAGAAACAGAATTCAATCAGTAAAACTCAACTAAAAAAAACTGTATCGTATAAGTATGTGTGTCCATGTGTTTGTGTCCATGTGTTTCATGTGTCCATGTGTTTATATGTTCATATGTCTCTGTGTCTTTTTGTTTGTTGAGGTTTATTATTTATTAGAAGTCTTCCAACAAGGAACAATCTGTTTTCTAACAATGGAACAAAATGTCACTGCTGAAAATTGGATAACAACAATAAGTGTTATGTGTTGAACTTTAGAAAAATCTTGCATATCTTTATTGCTCCACTTTATAAATTGTATTGGTAAAGTGTGTGTAAGCTAATCACTTTCTTTGAAACCATCCCAGCTTTTCCACATAGTTAATTATACATTTACTAACAAAGACTAATGCACTGTTATTGATATAATTGTGAAATTATAATTAGGGTCAACAAGCTACAACTTTCAAAGCAGATGTCCATAAATCAGAAGTATTCTTCTTCTCAGTGACCTTGAAAGAGATTTTCATAACTGCTGGACAGCTGACCACTGTGGTTATACATGATTTTTTTCTCTGTTCAAAATAACAATGTTGGGTTTGCTATGTTTGCACTTGATAGAAGTTTTGATGAGAATGATTCTTTTCCAATACTGCTTGCATTGATATGCATGATTTATTAACAGAGGGTATTATGTTTGTCCCAGGGATGTCTTTCCTGCAGATGGCATTGTATATTGTTTTAGCAACATCATCTCATGATGGCAGGTAATACCTTGATATCATTTGTGAGCAGCTACTGATCACACGAGAAATGTTTTCAAAAGAACAAAGACATAGTATTTACATTTGCATCTTGATAGTTTCAGTGTTTCACTATCTTTTGTTCAATAAATATTTTACAACTACCTCCTGCTATTGGATTATTCTTGGATCCTTAAATCATCAACCAAAATATTCTGGGTTGCATTAGTGTTACTTACTGTTGCAGACCCATTGCACACAACACAAGAATTTTCATAAAAGATGTTTTAGTGCCAAAAATAAACAGAAGCACAGACAGTATTTCTTTTGAATATTCCCTTTGAAATATTTATAATCTCAAAGACAATAATTCCAACTCCATTTATAAATATGAGGATTCTAGACCAGTTCTTTGTAAACCTTTCAATGGCAGCAGGTACTTTGGTCAACTGCAATGATTTCAGTAGCCACATGTAAGGAATAGTATCAGATGTCTTTTTGCAATCAAACTATACAGTTACAAGGGTTTGTATTCTTTTCTTGCTTCAGGTGGCACAGACTTATTTATTAAAAATAGACTGGCACTTCCCCTACACTTCTTTCTTTTCACCTGCCTGCTCATCAGTGACTGTCATTAGATTCACAAAGCTTGTGGACAGTTTGTACATAATATTCAGGCAAGCTAAGTGCCTATAATTTCTTGCTATGTCAGTGATTTTATTCTCGGCCACAAGATTTGTTCAGCTATGGCTGGTCAATTTGGTATGTCAAGTTGGCCTTCCATAGTTCTTTAAAATATATGAATGGCTTTCTGTTGAACATCAAAATCTTATACCAGTATTCAACTGATGTCTTTCTGGTGCCTTCTTTTTGCCTTTCTATAACACAACTTTTATGAAAATTTCAGCATCAATCAATATCAGTTTTACTGTTGATACAGTAATTTTACGTGATTGCATCTTGTCATATATTCCAGAACTTAATCCAGAACTTAATCAAAACAATTTAAGATTTTCCTGAGAAGGGGTTCTTTTTTACAAAGATATTGTTTCTCTTCATTCCCCTGTACACAACTTGTGGATTAGAAGCAAACATTTGGTATCTTTTGTTTTTTTAGTAGGGTTTTTCCCTCTGGGTTTTGAGATCATGCTTCAAAGTTAATAATTTTCTCTAAAGATTACAAGTAGAATCTCTGAATACTTTTGCTAATTTTCCCATGGGATGTTGCTGGTGTACTAATCCCCCTTAACACTAATCCCCCTTAACACCTTTTTAGTTTTATTCAACTGTTTATGTTTATCTTTGGTGTTGTTACCCACATGGGTCACTTATGTTGACTTGTTTCATTTCCAAATGTCCAACAAATATCTCTTGGATGTTTCTTCAGACTGACACCAACCATTTACAGTCAGATATTAATATTCCAAAATGTGTTTTCAATCTTTTTCAAATAGACATTGGTGATTATCATCAATAACGTTTATCATGAGAATGATTAGTTTCTTTCCCATAACCTTCATCAAAAAGGAAAAAAGGATTATTATTCAATGATAGCTTAAAGAAACTGAAAGTATAGTTTCCACACTGTCGTTTTAAAATGTTTTCCAGGTATATATATATTCCAGCTGTATATAATCTATAGTCATTTCTATCAAATAGGTGTAAAGATAAAACCCCCCCAAAACAAGCATTCCATTGGTTACAATGAGGAGGGTTCCAGTTGATCCAATTGATTGGGTTTGACCAGAGCTGGTAAGCCAGAGAGCTGTACCAGGTTCCAGTCTGATTTGGCTTGGTTTCTATGGTTGGATGCCCTTCCTAATGCCAACCACTTTTTAGTGTGTGCTGGGTGCTTTTAACGTGCCACCGGCATGAGTGCTTTTTACGTGGCACTGGCACAGGACTCTTGCAGGCCAATCCTCTTCATCAGGGAATGCGACTTTAATACTTCTCCTGTGGAGGATGGGTCTTCTTGAATACAGCAAGGCACCAGGTATCTCAGTCCTTTGTCATTGCTTATTGTATAAATATTCTTTCTACTTGAGGCACAAGGCTTTGAATTTTGTGGGAGGGGATTAGTCAATCACATCAACCCCAGTGCTCCACTGGTGCTTATTTTATCAACCCTGAAAGGATGAAGGGCAAGTCGTCTTGGTAGAATTTGAGCTCAGAATGTAAAGCCAAAAGAAATGTCACTCAGCATGTTTTTCTAGATTGTAAAGGATTCTACCAACTGGCAACTGCCTTTATATATAACAACCAAAACTGAATAAGAAATACATTCAAAGAAATAGTTTGTTGCAAAGATTTTCTTTTCTTGATCTTCTAAGAAACGAGTTATTTCTTGCAGATTTAAATCTGATAAGACTGTCGTGTAGATTTTACCTTCAGAAACTCTTCTCTTTTCTATTTCAATTAGTCCATTGTCAGGAATCATTATTACCATACAAAAACATTGTCTTAATTTCATTCATTAAAGAATAACTCATTAATCAATTAATTAGAGAACTGTTAAAAAAAAACATATTACACACATGTTTGTTTAGAGGTCATCAAGACATTCAGGTGTTTCAGTCCCTTAGTTTATGAGTTTCAATTTACCTATACAGGTGTATCAACCTACACACATTCACATGCAAAGGTATGCGTGTGTGCTACAGTCTCTTCAATAAGGTTAAAACTTTAACAAAGAAACTAGACTCATCTTCAACAGATTCACCTTTTTAATTATTTCTTATTGAATGTGATGGAATTCCAAGCAATAAACTACCATATTTTCTAGACTTGCTACTTCTTGTGACAGTGAACATTTTTGTTTATTTACTTTTCATAATTATTATTTTTTTAAAAACCATTCTCTTCAATAATTTAATGGAACAAAGCTGTTTTTTGTTGTTTTTTTACAGATGAATATGGCAAACGAAACTAGTTCTACTCACAGTAATACAATTTGGCAGAACCTATTGGATTTTTATACTTTATCTTTATTTCATTTTCTAAAGCAATTCAATTCACTAAAGTTCTTTAATTCAAGAGAACAAAACCATCATATTCTAAGAATTGTTTAAATATTTTCTATTTCTCCTCCCAATTTAAAGAACAACATTCAACAACAGGCTAGGGTTTTTTTTTCTTTTTGCAATTAACTCCACTTTCGTACAATTGGAAGAACAGGGGCTATTATATTCCTCAACAAATGTTTTAAAATTCCTTCCACTCTTTGGCAAAATTGCTGGAATAAACCAGGATAATTATCAAATTTTCTTTTTTAAATACATTTTTTACAAGGAAATATACCAGCATAATGTGAAGGAATGATTAACTCCTTGTTAATTATATTTACTAATTATTTAAAATTAAAACCTTTTTGCACCTTCATAGGAGAATTCACTGAAACGAAATGGCAATAAGTTCAAATTTCATAAAGTACACTTTGCTGTTCACCATTTCAGGGTCTTTAAAATAAGTACCAATAAAGTACAGATGCCAACATGCTAATGATAAAAACCTCAACATAGTAGGTTGAGGGCCATGAAAAGGAGTCGTGGGGGGGGGTCCTGAAAAGGGGTTGAAGGCTTGACTATTAAGTTGATGGTTTGGTTGAGGGGGGGTTGGCTGCTATGTGTGAATGTGTAAGTAAATGGAAACTAAATAACTAATAAACGAAAACACCTCAGAGTATTGATGTCAGAACCTCCTAAACACACCTATCTTTTGTTTCTTTACTTGTTTCAGACATTTGACTGTGGCCAGTGCTGGGGCACTGCCTTCAAGAATTCTTTACTCGATTGAAGCGGACCCCCCCCCCCCCAGGACTTTCTACTTTTTAAGCCTGGTACTTATTTTATCGGGTCTTTTTGCTTCACTGCTAAGTTAGAGGGACGTAAACAAACCAACACCGGTTGTCAAGCAGTGGTGGGGGACAAACAAACCAACACCGGTTGTCAAGCAGTGGTGGGGGACAAACACAGACACACACACACACACACACACACACACTATATATATATATGTATGTATATATATATGTATATGACAGGATTCTTTCAATTTCTGTCAACCAAATCCACTCACAAGGCCATAGTAGAAGACTCTTGATCAAGGTACCATGAAGTGGGTCTGAACCCAGAACCATGTGGTTCGGAAGCAAACTTCTTACAGCCATGCCTGCACCTCTGTTCATAATGTTTTTAAGAGTTCACTAATTAATAAACAATTTATTCTGTCATGAATGAGCATAAAATCAGACAACGTTTCATAATTGGGATCGACGGTTTGGTTGACGGTTTTATTGACCAGTTGATTGTTTGATTCACAAGTTGATGGTTTGGTTGAGGATTTGGCTTGACAGGTTAATGGTGTCATTAAGGGGCTTGATGATTTGGTTGAGGGGTTTGATTGGAACGTTGCTGGTTTGGTTGTAATGTCGATGACTTGGTTGCTGGGTTGATGGTTTGATAGATTAGTTGATGAGTTGATCATTTAGGAGAAATCTTGATGATTTGACTGCAGCCTTGATGACTTAACAAAAAGTTTGATGGTTCTGTTAAAAGAGTGACGGTTTGGTAGAGAGGCTGGTGGTTTTGTAGGTTTGAATTCTTGGCAGATAGGTTGATGATATGTATCAGATAATGCCAATAGCATCTCACTAACACAATATGAATAATGATAGTTTCCAACAGTGGCAGAGGATTACCAAATTTTAGATGGAAGATGGTGAACAGAAGATTGTATTGACAGTGGGTAGGTAGGCTCAGGCTCGCTCGCTCTCTCTCTCTCTCCCACCTCCCCTCATTCCTTGTCCTCCTCTGTAGTAAGACAGCTATTCCTCTATCATATTCCAATCTCTCGCATGGTACATGACCACTTCTCTCAGTTCGATGACCCCCACGGATTCTGGTACCACATGGAAAGCACCCGTGCTGGCACCATGTATTAAGTATCCATGATGGTGCCACTTAAAAAGTACCCAGTACAATATGTAATGTGGTTGGCATTAGGAAGGGCATCCAACTGCAGAAACCATGCCAAATCAGACAAACTGGACCTTGGTTGCCGACTCCTGTCAAACCATCCAACCCATGCCAGCATGGAAAACGGACGTTAAATGATGATGATTACTTGTTCACTACTTATTTTTATCAACCCCAAAAGTATCGAAGCTAAGGTTGGCCCAAGCAACATATAAATTGACACACACATATATACACATACAGTGGGCTTCCCATAGTTTCTGTTGTCCAAAATCACTCATCACAAGGTATTGATCAGCCTGGGTCATAGGTGAAGAAATGCACCCAAGATACCACACAATGGAATTGAACCTGCAAGCCAAGCCTGCATCTCTCTCTCTATATATATATGTATATATATATATCCCTGTATTGACCAGACTATCAGATGTTATACACTGCTGGTCACAATGCGCTTTCTCACATTGTTGTAGCTTTAAAATGTGTGTGTATGTGTACATACACAAGTGCACAAGAAGAAATTCACTCATTGTGATCATTTTAGGGTGTTGTTTTTTGATAAGAAAACCAACTGATAACATTAAGCAAAAGAAATAATATTATCTGAACCTTATGATTCTAATAAGCAGATAATTTCTAATGACTTTTAGGGACCAATAATTTTGATAACAACCATTTCATAAATTATTTGTGATTATAATTAAATGGCTTCTAATATATAAGGCACAAGCATGGCTGTGTAATAAGAAGCTTGCTTCGCAACAACATGGTTCTAGGTTCAGTCCCACTGTGGAGCACCTTAGGTAAGTGTCTTCTACTATAATCTCAGACCAACCAAAGCCTTGTGAGAGGATTTGGTAGACGGAAACTGAAGGAAGTATGTCATACATATATGTGTGTGTGAGTGTGTGTGTGCCTTTGTGTCTGCCCACACCTCCACCGCTTGACAACCGGTGTTGGTGTTTATGTCCCCGTAACTTAGCAGTTCAGCAAAAGCAACCGATAGTATAAGTACCAAGCCTAAAAAACGAAAATAAGTACTGGGGTTAATTCGATTGACTAAAACACTTTCAAGGCAGTGCTCCAGCATGACCACAGTCTAATGACTGAAACAAGTAAAAGATAAAAGATATACACACACACCAGCATCACAAGTCACATTAATCAAACTTTATACAACATATATCTCCTCCACTCCCAGCACCAACACACAATGTTACTACCAGTGCCATCACCAGCTCAAATGCCATCCACGACCACCACTACCACCATATACCTACCACATATCCATAGCTAACAACACTTTTCTTTTGATCTCGATAGTAATTATGATGATTGTGCTGAAATGCACTTTAAAATTTTAATAATAATATCCAGAGCTTTGATCATAATATGAGGATAATTCTTAATTCATTTTAAATAAAGAGTTTGGGGCGAGTAATTTTGATAACAATAACAGGTTAATGAAATTATAAGCAGCTTCCAGTACACACACATACATGAACCCAGGTTCATGAGATGTTTGCAAGAGTATTTGTGATTCCATCATCAAAAACACAAGGAGTGTCAGAAAATATGAAAACCTGGCTTAAGATTGTCTACAGGAAAGTTATGGTAGACTAGCATAAGATGGAATATATATTGGACATGCTTCGCCCCACACACAAACTGCAGAAGCTACTTGCAGAAGGTTTTACAGACTCTTCTAAATCAATCACAATGTTAGGATCACTTAAGGTGGCGAGCTGGCAGAATCGTTAGCACACTGGGAAAAATGCTTAGCAGCAATCCTTCCGATTTTACGTTTTGAGTTTAAATGCCACCGGGGTTGACTTTGCCTTTCATCCTTCCGGGGGTCGATAAAGTGAGTACCAGTTACGAACTGGGGTCGATAAAATCGACTACTC
>JAOPUL010002510.1:45264134-45288963 GCA_027564515.1 Octopus rubescens
CACTCACAAGGCTTTGGTCAGCCCGAGGCTATAGTAGAAGACACTTACCCAAAGTGCCACGCAGTGGGACTGAACCCGGGACCATGGGGCTGGGAAGCAAGCTTCTTACCACACAGCCACGCCTGCGCCTTTATATAATAACTAAATGATTTGGTTTACTAGCAATTGTCTTAGCAGACAAGTGGTGCTGGTGGTGGTTGTGTTAGCAACAAGATATTACCTACAAATCCATTGTTTCTGATATGAGCCAACAGGATGGTGGCATTGGCTTCTCTGATGAATCAGTCAATCTCTGGTGATAATTTATCTATATTTATAATAATCTGCGACGTGCTACGACACGTTCTCCAGCTCCAGCCTTGCTGCATTGGCTGCAAACCAGAGTATTGCTGCCTGTAACGCAGTGGAGAGAAAATATATAATTCCTCATCTTAGTTCAATAGCATTGTATTATCCAACCAGTATGGCGCCAATGGAGGTTTTATAAGCCTTAAAAATTCACTCTGATGCTGCCTACAGGTATAGCGTAGTGGATAAAAGTGCTAATTGATGCAGTGCAGTCACCTAGAGGTTCTGAGTTCAGTTCCAGGCAATGCACTAAGGTGAATCACAAGACATCTGAAGAATGCTGGAACATACAACAGCCGAAATGTAGTGAAAAGCAACAACTAAGATGAAGACACCAGTCTGACTAATACATAATATAATGATTCCTGTCTCAGAAATATAGAATTGTATTGCTACGTAAAGGGTCATGAACCCTACCTTCCCTCTTTGAGGGATGGAGGGGGAAGGTTGGTGACCACCACGGCTGACATTGTTTCCAATAGTGACATTAGAAATTGTCCCAGGAAAGATTTGCTTAGACTTCAACTAAATAAGAGACAAGAAAAGCTGGAGATCATTGTGTGTGTGGGGAGAGAAAGAGAGAGAGAGAGAAAGAAAGAGAGAGATGATAGATAGATAGATAGATAGATAGAGAGAGAGAGAGAGAGAGAAACAGAGGGAGGTCGTTACTCACCCTAAGTCTTGTGGTTGCTGTTGTTGTCTTTTTGTCCCGATCAGTACTGCTGTTGCTACAGGTACTGACTGTGCTGGGAGATTTGCGACCAGTTATCTTTTGTGAACTCGATGAACTGTTGAGAGGACTGTCAATATTATCTGGACTACTAGTACTGTGGCGGTCCTTTTTCTTGCTTTTACCAGCCTGTAACGACACAAATGTAATAAGGTCTGATTGAGAAAGGGTCCATAACTAGGGAGCAAATAGAACTTATTTGATCAAAATCAATCCGATAGATTAGAAAGGCAAAGTTGGCTGCCATGGGACTTGAACTTAAAATGTAGAGCAGGGGTTCTCAACCAGTTTTTGTTTGTGGACCCCTTTTGATTACTGGAACCCCATAGCCATTTGAAGTTTAAAAAAAAAAACCCATTATATTTTTATAATATTGGTTTCGAGTTTTGGCACAAGGCCAGAAATTTTGATGGAGGAGCTAAGGCGAGCGCTCAACTGGTACTTATTTTATCAACCCCAAAGCGATGGAAGTCAAAGTCGGCCTTGGCAGAACTTCATAAAGGCGGATGAAATGTCGCAAAGCATTTTGTCCAGCACAATAATGATTCTGCCAACTTACTCACCCCCCCTTTTAGAATTAAATATTATTAGGAATTGTATAAAACAAATTCTTAAAATATTTTGTGTTCTGTAGAAAGTATAACCGATTTATTGCACATCATTTTGATCAGTTAAAGGCCAGCGGCTAAGAGGACGGCCAAAACAGCGTTGGCTTGACACGCTTCACCAGGACTTGAAAATCGCCGGTGTACACCCCCGATCAGGCACACGACCGAAGGAAATGGAGAGACAAGATAACATTGGCAGACCCTGCGATATGATGCAGGACAAACGCAAGGAAGAAGAAGATTTGACAGAGGGGTCATCTGAACGGTGAAGGGCTAAGATAAAGTTATGATATTCATAGAGCCCTAAATGTTATTGATAAATACTACCAATTACAATTATTTTAAGTTGGATCATTTCATCTGGCCAAATTATCAGGTTTTATTGACAACTGCTGAAACAATAGCTATTACAAGCAAAGACCAGGGGTTGAGGTTTATAAACCAATATTTAAATTGTTTGTTTTTAAGCATTTCTTGAAGTCATATCTACTCATTCTTTTGATTACTAATTTCGGTTTAATTAGACAGATAATTATTGCAAAATAATCCAGTTTATCATCTGAAGCCATAAGGATTTAACTGTACAAGTGTAACTTAGACCACATAACCACAACTGCTGTTTATGAGGGGGGGGGGGCAAACAGGATCTATTGTGTGCAAGAAATAAAATTTAGTTTCATTTTAGAAAGAACTGTCAAAAGACTTCCTGTTTGAACAAGTGTTTGATTTTTATATCTTTTTCAAACATCATGACGATACATGTGGTGAGATAGAATTTGGTGATATTATTAATGAAAATAAGGTGGCAGTGAGCTGGCAGACCAGACAAAATGTTTAGTGACATTTCATCCCGTCTTTACATTCAGAGCTCAAATACCACTGCAGTTGACTGCCTTTCAAGGTCAATAAACTAAGTACCAGTTAAACACTGAGGACCAATGTATTCAACTTGCCCCTCCCCATAAAAACTGCTGGCCCTGTGCCAAAATTTGAAACCATTATTTATTAATGAAAATAATTAGTGATATTTCAGTGTGGTCTGTACACACCAGCTATGTGATATTGGGATTTATTAACTGAGAACAGGAGTAAAGACTCAGGAAAACCTTTCAACACAGGATGAGCATAGAGACATCAAAAGGGTACCATTATCTTCATTATATCAAAGGAAGACATGAAAGTATATCTCGGAATGCTTTTTCTAATGGGAGTTGTGCAATGAGAGTTACAGACAAATGGAACAGAAATTCAGCTCCAAGACAGGAAATCAATATCTTGTACATATATGTGAAACACCTGTAAAATCAGCTTACAGCATTCATCCTACCTGAGTATGACATAACAGGTAAAAAAGTACATTCACCAACAATTATATTCTCCAAGTTTCATCCAATACTTAGATTTTCATTAATTTTAAGATTTATGTACTAGACTGTGAAGGCACGTGGCTGAGTGGTTAGAGAATTGGATTCACAATCGTGAGGTTGTGAGTTCAATTTCTGGACCGGATGATGCGTTATGTCCTTGAGCAAGACACTACCTGGAGTTGCAACCGAGAGATTGTATTAACAAATTGAAAGACCAATGGGAAACATTGTTTCCTCGATCCGATCTAACAAAAAGTCTATCATTCCCATGTGAAGGCGTATGGCTCAGTGGTTAGAGCGTCAGGCTTACAATCATGAGGTTGTGAGTTTGATTCCTGGACTGGGCTGTGTGCTGTGTTCTTGAGCAAGACACTTTATTTCACGCTGCTCCAGTTCACCCAGCTGTAGAAATGAGTTGTGACATCACTGGTGCCAAGCTGTATGAGCCTTTGCCTTTCCCTTGGACAACATCAGTGGTGTGGAGAGGAGTCTGGTATGCACGGGCGACTGCTGGTCTTCCACAAACAACCTTGCCCAGACTTGTGCCTAGGAGGGGAGCTTTCTAGGTGCAATCCCATGGTCATTCATGACCAAAGGGGGGTTTTACCCTTTTATAATAGACTAAAAATATCTCATCAAAATTTTTGTTAAACACAATCAGCTTTCTATTGAGAAAGCACTACCGAAATTCTCTAAGGATCCATCAAGTTTGACACAACAGTCCAGTTCATTACATTACAATGATAAAGGATTCAAAGACAAAAATATTCAACAAAGTTTGAGTAACCCAATAGTAAAATAGTTGAGGCCAATATTCAAGAAAAACAATAAAATCAGGAAACAAAAAAAAAAATCTTTCTTATATGAAAAGTTGTCTACAAGATAATTAACAGTTTTCTACAGTTCCAATTTTGTTTCAGTTCAAGTCCTATACTATATTCACCTTTAAATCTAGTATACATTCCCATAATTATCTTAATAAATTCATTAAAATTCTCAGATTGGATATTCTTATGTAAAAAAAAAAGTATTTCAAAAGAGGAAATATTCAAGAATTAAACAGTTTTAAGCCATAAATTTTATATCAGGTTGGAACGAAAGTTTTATCCGAATTTCTAGATGAAATTTTAGACGACATTTATTAAAATATTGCCTCTTGTCATGGAATGAAACAATGAGTAATTTATATTTTCTTCATTCAGGTTAAAAGAATATTGTTCACAATCTTCTTTGATATTCACCCTCAATGTTCGTCCCAACTAAAGAACACATTAGACATGCTTTACTCTACGAATTCCATAAAGATGTCAATGCAAGTGCAGCAGCAAAATCTATTCAGAGCACTTATGGAGATGATGTAGTAATGAAAGAAGTTGTGGGAGGTGGTTTTCCAGTTTTCAAAGTGAAAACTTCAGTCTCAATGATGAGCCAAAGGAGAGTCGTCCAAAAGCTCTCGATTCCTAAGAGTTGGAAGCTGTTATCACAGCAAACCCTGTCACTAGTGCTAGGGAACTCACAGAGAAATTTGAAGTAAGCCATACACCTATCCTATGTGAACTAAAAAGAATTGGAAAGGTTTCAGTAGTAGTTGGAAAATGGGTTCCGTACGACCTGTCTCCAAAGAATCTGCAACATGTCGATTGTTGTCAGATGCCAATTTTGGGTAGGCGTTATTGGTGATGAGAAGAGGATGTCAATGGATCAGTCAAGGAAGCAGACCTACTCAGCAATCAAGACAACTTCATCCAAAGATCATTGAGTGCATTGTGGAATATTCAAGGAATTATCCATTACCAACTGGTAGACAATGAACAATTAACGCTAATCTCTACTGCGATCAACTTCGTCGCTTGAAGGTTGCTTTGGACAAAAATCGCCCGTCCTTCTACATCACAATGCCTGCCCACACACTGCACAATTGACCAAAGATCTCTCAGAAGAGCTGTAGGGAGAAATTGCTTCATCCTCCATATTCTCCTAACCTTGTACCTTCTGATTATCACAGAATCATTTGGAAGGTCTTAGGTTGACATCAAGAGAAGAGGTTGAAAACGAATTGGTATTGTACTTTGCATACAAACCAAAAAAAGTTTACAAGTAGAGGTCCTATGAAGTAATGGACGTTATCATCATCACCATCATAATCATTTAGTGTCCGTCTTCCATGCTGGCATGGGTTAGACAGTTTGACTGGAGACTGGCAGCTGAATGCCCTTCCTAACACCAACCACTCCAGAGAGTGTACTGGGTGCCTTTAACATGTCGCCGACACGAGTGTCTTTAGCATGTCAACATTATGTTAATGATTAAATTAAAGACTTTAAAAATCGGACATAACTTAACCTAATACATTAAAGCAATTACTTATATTAAATAGATTGGTATTTTCTAAGTAATTGCAGAAAGCAATAAGGGATAGGGTCATATTTGAACCTGCAAAAGCTTTTTCATGGCAACTTGCCATGGAGAAGAAATTCTTGCTTTAGGCAAAATATGTAAACCTAAAGCAAGAATTTTTCTCCATAGCAAAAATTTCAGCGAAAAAAAATCTTTACAGGTATATGTCACACAAACATATCTGAACTGATCATAAAGTTTGTCTAAAAATAGTGCTGATTTCTTGACCTTCCACCTTTTTCTGGCACTGACCAAAAAAAAATTCACTAGAACTAATCATATAAAGTTAACGCAAAGACTACAAAAATGACAGACAAATAAACCCTCAAATCAATTCCTCTTAGTTATATGAGAAGCCTAAAAACGTTGATTTTACTTCTAGAAATTTCAACTAGCTGCTAGTCTACACACAAAACAGCTTAGTTTTCTTATATATTACTCCTTCTCCATGCTGCAGTTATTTTTCCTTTTACAAATATAATTGCATAAATATTGAAAAACGTTCAATTTAGAATACCCAACCTACTCAACTAGAAAGTGAGAGGCATGACATTTTAACATTTCATCTTTGTTTTCCAGTTCATTGTATCTATGAGATGTCAGGCTAAGAGGTTATACTCAAAACCATGTTCACCATTTTGCACTCACAAATAATCAAATACCAAAAAACTCAAAATAATACTGCAGATTTTTTTTTAAATTACAAATGGACAAAGAGGATTTTTTTTTTTTTAACAGAATGAATGTTGTACCTTTCATTATCATTCACTTTGCCAGTAAATGAGTGTAAAATATATTGGTATAAACCAGTGGTTCTCAACCAGGGTCCTCATGATCCTTGGGGGTCCATATAAGATTTAGTTAAAAATTATAGGCAATAAATCAGTTTTACTTCTACAATACACAAAATATTTATTTTTTTTATACAATTCCTAATATTTAATTTCTTTTAACTTCAAATGGCTATGTAGAGTGAAATAGGAATCAAAGGGGCCCAGAGGCAAAAAATGGTTGAGAACCACTGGTAAACCATAAAAATATTAAGAGATCTCCCAACTACGGGTACAATATTGGGTGCTACTTTAGTGCCTAATATTGTCTGTTGTGAAATGACCCAATCTGGGTTAAGCTGCATGCTAAAGTGTAAAATGCCCAGGAAGACCACACACTAAGTGGCACTCAAAATTGTTTGGTGGGAGGATGGTTGAAAGAGTTGATCTTAACATGGCTAAATAGTAAGTAGCATTCTTTTAGGAGTTTCAGTCATTGGACAACAGCCATCCTGGGACAAGCCTTTAATGGTTTTAGTCATAACTGATCCCAATATTTAGTGTGGTATTTATTTATTGTATCCATCTCTACTGAATGGCTATGGAAGTTAACTTAGCACATTAAATACTCTCTTTTACTTGTTTCAGTCATTAGACTGGCCATGCTGGGGCATCACCTTGAAGAAATTTTAGTACTTTTTTTTAAAGCTTGGTCCTACAAAATATTTTTTTCTTCTTTTGCTGATAAAACTTTACAGTTTCCATCCACTAATTTTCACTCCCAACGAATTGGTCAATTTGAGGCTCTGGTAGAAGGCATATGCCCAAGGTGCCATACAGTGGGATTGAACTTAGAACCATGTAGCTGAAAAGCAAACTTTTTAATTACAGTTACACAAGTTTCCTCTCCTCCCAACATTAGTAAAAGCTTTTAACAAGATACTGGCTCTGCTTATTTTCTAACTCACACCTCACCTAAAGAGTAACAATTCAAGATGTAAATACCCAATACTAGAATTTCATAAAGCCAAATTTGATAAGCATTAAATGCCTACAGTTACAATTATCTGCTGAGTCCATCATAACATTTTGAACAATGAAAATAAACTAGCTCTCCTTCAACAATTTTGTTCATGCACTAAAAGTCCTCTACTTGTATTACTTAGAAAATATACGTGTCAAAGACAAACGATATTAAAATCGTAACACTTCATGGTTCCTTTGGACAAATGTCCTCTATAGCTTCAAATTGACCAGTACCATGAATAAAATTTGGTCAAAAAACTATGCAGAAGTTCTTGTGTGTCCATCTATTAATACCAATATTTTAAAAAATGCTTATGTTGGGCCCCTTTACAGGGTGCGCTGTAAAGAATTCCCGATTATTTAAATAAGTTTATTTTATTAAATTTAGTTTGAAATTACACAAAAATAAAATGTGCTCCTCGACATTCAATTGTTCATGTACACTCCATTGTTTGTTTACTTCAGCAAGTAAAAACGTTTCAATATGGCAGCTAACAGACAAAGTAAGATTGTAGCTCTGAAAAAAGCAGGACATAGCACCAAAGATGTGGCTTCAACAGTTGGTGTTGATCCCAAAACAGTCTCAGTCATGAGACGCTAGTGAGACAGGTTCAATCGAAAGCAAGCCTTATTTCTGGTAGAAAACGATTGTGAGAACGAAACAATTGGTGGATGTCATCTGAAAGAGTGTTGCAAAATCCACAGCAGGGCAGGCAAATGGCTAAAAGTGGATATCTCCCAGATAACCATGCAACAGGTCGTGCATGAAGACTTAAATTGTAAGTCATTAAAATTGCAACGTAGACACCTATTTTTAGCTACTTCCATCCAAAGCAAAGCAACTGGACAGGTGCAAGGAAATGGCGGAGGAGATTCAGAGTACCAGTGACAATGTCTTCATCTGGTCAGAAGAAAATATATTCACCATGGAGGCTGTAGCGAACACCCAGACTGACAGGATTTTGGCCACGAGGTCAGATTCTGTTCCCAAAGATGCCAGATAAGGTGTTTCACCAAATGAAACCTGCTGGAGTGATGGTTTGGGTGGCAATGTCATCAGATGGTGGAAAATCTCCTCTGATGTTCATTAAAGAGCAATTTACATGAAAATGTTTTGCCATGGGTGACTGAAGTGTGTTGAGATAATTACATATTCATGCAAGACGTCCAATGTGACACATCAGTGGTGAAGGAGCCATTTCAGTGGGTTCTGGGACAAGAATGTGTGGGCCAGACATCAACCCTATGGACTTTACTATTTGGTCCATTCTAGAAAGCAATATTTCAAGAGGTTCCTACAAAAATATCACATGCTCTGAAGAAAGCCTTAGTCGCATCATGGGATTGTTTAAGTGAAGTCGTCCGGCATTTGTGACTTCTCAGCCATCTTCGGGCGATTGTGAAGGCTAAAGGCAGATATATTGAATGAAATGTATCCATGTTACATGACCATATTTAATTAAATCCTAAAGAACTCGTGTTTTTTATGCCCTTTACTAAAAATCAATCAGGAATTCTTCACAGCACACCCTCTATGTCCTAACTGTGCAGTTAAAGCAATGGACAAAATAAAGACTAAATTAAAATAAGTTCTGGGGCCAATACAACTGACTAAATTCATGAAGATGGCACTCCAGCACCTCTGCAATCCAATGACAAAAGTTTGGGACTAGATAGCATTTATAATTTGATACTGAAATGGGTCCAGTATTTTATTAATCCTGAAAGGGTTAATAAAATAATATCAGTTCAAAATGGGACACAGAAATATTTTGTCCAATATTTTCCGATACTCCAATGTCCCCAAATTATATGCTATGGGACATCACCAATTGAATCAAGATGTTCTGAGTGCCTCTTCCCAGTATTGCCTAGCAATAAGGAGGCTTTCTGAGAATAAGATTGGGGCTTGAGTTTATACAAGTAGCCAGTTGTGATGATCAGACAGATCTTTGATCAAAGACATTTCAATATTGATTATTCAGTCTTTGCTACTATTTCTAGTAGGTTGAGAAACAGAGTTGCAGTCATGGGCAACCTTTCTCTAGAAGCAGGCTGCCATGAGACATGGTTCATCATCAGATGCTAAGCCGCACTTCTAAAACTATTCAGAAAGTCCCACAGGCTACATGTTTGCCCGTCAACTGATGTATATAGGCTCTATCATATATATATTTATCTACATATCAAGATCTTCTGAATATATATATTTCAGCATGGCATTTAAAACAGCTTTAAATCAAGATAGAAAAAGAAACGAAGTGTTAAAACTAAAAATGCTTACAGCTCTTTCAACATAGGCGCTCATTAACTTCTTTAATGCTGTGTGCTTTCTGATTTTAAAATGAACTACACTACCATCCTGGCCAACCACTTTCAAATTGACATGTTCACTGTCCATTTTTACCTCATCAACCTGGAAAGACAAAGAAAACAAACTGAGACTAAACTTTACCAATAAAAGTCAATGTCATTATTTACTTATTACTAAACTAAAAGATTTGCACCAATCTGCATTGCCAGCAATGAGATTGCCTACCGTCTTTTAGTCAACACAAAGCCATGGGAATATGCCAAATGTGAAGACAGCTCAAAACATTCCAACTACTTAAGAGATGGGCTAAAACATAAAAAAGGCTCTTTAATTCATCACCATCTAAAAATAAAAAAAAAATTGTAATATCAAAACTAAACAATTTGGATGGAGAATGCAATGCACTGTCTCAAAACCAGGAGATATTGAAGATTCTTGATAATTTTAGTACAAATAAAAGCAGAGAGAAAAAGCATCAGAGAATACTCTTTAGGACCAAAATAGAGATTAGATTCAAAGAAGTTAAAGGTTTTATAATGGAAATGTATAAACTAGTCCACTAACATACAAGTTGTACAGGTGACAGCACTAACCAGTGACATGTATAAATACAAACTTGTTATCAGTTCAAATCTGCTTGAAGTATATTCGAACCTGTAAGAATGTTATTCACTGTATCTTATCATGGAGAAAATTTCTCACTATAGACAAACAGGTGTAAATACAGTCAACAACTGCCTTTCTGGTATCTGTGGCTGAAGAGATAACCACTCTGAAATGAATGCATCCCAGTCTGGTTAGGGGACGCTGAGAGCTAACTTGATGTATTCTCCATGACAAAATACAGTGAATACCTTTCAGGTTCAAATATGCCTCAGGCATATTTGAAGTGGTAACAAGTTTGTACAAGTTATTGTATATAATCCCAGTCCTGGAGATGATGGTCTCTAAAATATTCCAGAGTAATAATCTTTAATGTCAGATGTGCCAGGTCCTTTTCTTCTGCAATCTAAACTGATTTATATTACTTTATTGTAGTGAGAGAGAGGATAGGTGAGGAGAAAAATGTTAAATGTATGAAAATCTTCAATTAACTGCAGTTAAGATGAAAATGATCCAAAGAAAACTGAGCCAAATGAAAATATAAACTCATAGGATAAAACGATGCAACAGAAACAATATAGTGAAATGGCACAAGCCATATTATTCCTAAATAGTCATTTTGCTCAGAGATGGATTCCCTCCCAACAGCTAAGAAGAGATCGAAAAAAAAATCTCGTAGTGCTCAATTTTATGTTTACAAATCTTCACATAGCACCTCTCAATAAATTTGAAAATCCTCATTCTGATGAATAAAGCAAGCCTTTATTTGTACACACACTCCAACTACATGAAAAACTATTCACACAACAATCACATTTTCATTAATTGGTTATCAAAAACCTAATCTTTGCTTGAATTAAAAAAAAAAAAGTAAAAATAATGCTCTCATAATCATTAATATAGAAAAAGTGATGACCAAATACTAAAATATCTAGACTTAATGTAACCAGCCGGACATTGCACTTTTGATAGAGAATGTTTTATCTGGAGCAGGAACTTTGGTGATAGAGTGCTACTACTAATAATATGCTCAACTACAAAAGAAAAAAAAACTTGTTATATATTCCTATGCCAAACACTGGACTTGGCAAAGCAAACAGTTGCTAACAATACCAGTTAGGGTATTCAAACCATTCTAAGCAAATCACTTTATACACCAAAAGATAAAAATGATTAAGATGAAAGTCGTATGACAACAATCTTTCTTTTCTAGTTGGCCTCACTGGTGGCATTTCTACTTCAGCCCTAGTTTATCATTGAAGTGGAACAAGAGTTATGTACCTTGCATCTGGACTGGCACAATGGATTTTACTAATGACCTATGTGGTCAATCTAGAATTTGACCTAAGTTAGACTAGATGATAATTTCGCTTGTTTAAGCAAAGTTTCTGCTATAACACAGCTTACTACGTTGGATTGTAAAGAGTTTTAAACAATCGGTTAAGTTAGACTGAAATGAGAAAAATATTTGTTTTTCATTTATTATTCCAAGTTTATACGAGAAAAAAAAATTTAAATCCTGAATGGTTTACTGGACATGTCTTTAGCATGATTCCTGTTTAAATAAGACATTAGCAAATACTAATTTGATGGATTCATCATCATTAAACGTCCGTCTTCCATGCTGGCTGGCATGGGTTGAATTGGCTGCAGCAAACCCAATTGTTTTGGCATGGTTTTTACAGTTAGATGCCGTTCCTAACGCCAACCACTTTACAGAATCAGAATTCTATAAACTGCTCCATTGCCAACATAGATCTACCAACTTAGTATTTACTTACTCTACCTGGCCTGGGTTAACACCACATACCACCTCCTGGCCTCCTTGGATGGAGTTTACTGTTGCAAGGATTCGGGTCAAGTGTCCAGTTTGAGAAGACTGTCCTCCCTCCCTCCCTCCTGATTAAAAAGAAAGAAAATATCTAATACGAATATTTATATTAGGAAAATTAAACCTGATATGTCAAAGATTTTGACCGGAGTGTAAACATTCCAAAGGACTGAAACAGTGATTTATTAGCAAACCTAGAAGAAAATCCGAAATTAGCATCAAAGAAACCACACAAAAAACAAACAACAAATGAATACACAATGAAACCAACAAGAAAAAAAAAGCATATTTTGACCAACAACTATTTTCCACAACAGACACAATGGCAAACTATTTAAATCCTATAAAACGTTTATACATTTTTAATGATAAATACTAATGGCAGGTTAAGGAGAGGAAGGGAATCCTAGCGACATTAAAGGATATATGCTAACTGTATGACATAGAATATCAAAAATAATTTCTCATTCATACAAAGAAAAAAAATAACGAAGCCCTACAAATTAACCATCAAATGAGAAATATGACCACCATCAGCCAAACTAAGTACATTAGAGAAATCCTACAAGTTAGACCAATTGTGTAAATCAACACCAATGACTGGGATAAGTTGAAAACAAAATAAGATCAATTTAGAAGAGTTGGCCATCTAACATATTTTACAAATGAAAGCTCAAGTATTATTTATCATGCAAACAATATATACGAGAAATTAGAAAATTTAATGTATGTAAAAATTATATTCATACAGTTTCTAAAATATGCCTTAGCTAAATTCAGTTTAAGCAGACTTTACAAAGCAAAAATAATTTTTTAAATATAAAAATACACTTTATTTTTAAAAAAAATAACAAACATATACCAGAATGAAATATTCAAATCTGCTTTTGAACTTACAGCAATATATTACAGCATAAGGATTTTGGATGGACAGGGGAATTTCAGAAACGGAAATACTTGCTAATTCTTTAGGTAGGCCAAAGCGGGGTCACTGACAGCAACTCTAGATTCAACGAGAAAGTTACACAATATGGATTAGGGTAAAAATTCCAACTATATATTGGAAAAAAAATATTTTTTAAATGTAAAAAAAATAAAAAACATATAATATATAAACACACGTACAACTAACCTCCTGAAAGTCAAATGATACAATAACTGAACCAAGACTTATCTATCACTATAAACAGGAAGAAATCAGCGACGAAAGCAAATCTAGTCTAGTCAAGTTTCCAAAGATTTATTCACTTATAATCAAATTTAGTCGATTTAATATCACAGAAAGAGACACAAATTGAATGTTAAATTAGATTAATAGATGTTCAGAACACAAGATTACATGACAATACTACTATCTTCGATACTTATTAAATTTAAAATACTATAAAAGTAGATTTGGTTACTTTACGCACGGTAGTAGTAAACAATATTAAATACAAGAACAGCACAACTGTTGTTGCTATGGAGCAATGAACTGGAGAACCATTGAAGATAGTTAAAACTGTTTTTCAAAAAAAAAAAAATCCATTTAAAAGACTTAAGACATCTCGATAAAGATAATTCTTACTGTTTTAGTCTAAACCAAGAAAACTGAAAGCATAGATGACAACTCGTAAAAGGTAGAAGATAAAAATAAAAGACCGCATTCACGGTTGAACGAGTAATTTAGAAGAAGTAATTCTTTAAAAGAAAATTGAAATCACGTAAGTACAAGGAAGGAAATATGGGTAACTGTCAAATCATAGCCTTTCAAATGACTAAAGGAAAGGGAGATATTTCTAATAGGGTGTGAAAAGCAGTCGTTATCCGTGAAAACAAACTACTGCCAGATTAAAAACAATAAAAATCTGTGTCAAGTAAATTTGATCAATAATTTTTTTAATACCAATTTAAGTAAAACAATAAAATTAGCGTGTCCCAGTATGGCCACAGACGAATGACATGTTTTTACCTTGTTCACATTCAATCAAATGCACTGTTATCGCTTGAATGAATATAGTTGTGCAATATATTCTATTATACTTCAAAATTATGGGGGGGGGCGTGAAAGATTAGAAAATAAGACAAAAAGTTTTTGAGTACAAGGGGACCCGAAAGTGTTTAGGGAATGCACGTGTTTGTACCAAGTAGTCGTAGAGAAAAAAAAATAAATAAAGGGGACGACTCCATAGTTGCTGCCGGTTCCTTTAAAACATTTCAGACTGGCTGTGGTGAGGGCGCTTTGACTGAAGTCGATCGCGGTAAATCTTTAGGTACCAACAAATGTTTTACACACGTACATTGATAAATCGGGAAAAAAAAAGTCAATGGAAGATACACGGGAATAACTGTAAAATAAAAAAAGCCAAGTGTTTGTAATGAAAAGAAATAGGTGGCAGTATATATAATGGTGGTGAAAATATAAAGAAAAGGCGGGAGAAAAGAAAGAGAGAAGGTGGAATGGATATTTTTGCATCCAGCAACATTGGAGTGTAATTGAGAGCGACATGACCAGAGTAGAGAGAAAATAGTGGGAGGAGAGTAAAAGTTATGAGAGTGGTAGTTGGAGAAAATAAATAAGAGGAAGTGGAAAGAGGATAGAGAAAGAGAGGGGAAGGATGAGAATGAGTGCAGGCAGGCATGGATTAGGGAAGGTAAGATATGTGGAGAAGGGTGTGTGAGTACAGTGGACAGTAAAGGAAGAAACAAAGAAATGGAGGAGTAGGTAGAAAAAGTGACAGAGAGAGGGAGAGAAAGGATAGAGTGTGAGCGGGAGAGAGAAGAACAGAGTAAGAGAAAGTAAGAAGCCGGTTGTAGAGATAAGTTGAAGTGGCAATAGAAGAGTGAAGGGAGAAGGAGTTGAGTAGAATGTGAGAAGAAGTTGAGTGATGGATATTTTGGAAGAAATGGGGACAACAAGAGAGGAGGAGGAGTGTGAGTATGAGTAGAAAAGGAAGTAAAGAAGAGAAAAGGTGAATAGCTGAGGTTGGATCTCAATGGAATCTCCAATGTTGAATGTAACACAAAGGCCGCCAAGATAGGAGGAAGAAACGACATTTCGGTGTTGTAGTGGTGATGGTGGATGTAGATAAATAATAAAAGGACTCCCATAGCTACTACCGGTTCCTTTTTAAAAGGAAGGGTAGGAGCCATGCTACACTCCTTTAACTTCTCGTTCTTGTTTAGTCACAACGACTCAAATTCTTTCTTAATATCATCATTAGGCATTGGAAATTACGAATAGAATTTTTTTTTTTAATATATAAATAGCATTTCCTCTTCTCTTGTTCAGGAAGAAAAAGAAAATGTCTGGATAACGATGTGTAATGTATGTATGCCTGTCGTTTATAATTAAAAATCAAGACAAAGGCAGAGTGGATGTGTATACATGTACGAGTGTATATATAAATATATATATATATATCGTTTATAATTAAACTAACAGTGTAAAAAGAGATTAGGCATCAAATATTTTGCTTTGTTTGAAGCGAGTTGGGGGGGGGGCATTAGAGATTTATTTAAATATAAGATATTAAGAAATAAATAAAGAATGTGTGTCAGAGAAAGAGAGAAAATAACCAAAGACTCCATTGGAAGAATCAGATGAAGCTCACTTTTCTGTGTTTACAGCATTTTTTATTTTCTTTTCTGCTTTTGGGGGGGGGGCTGTCATTTAAAAATATTTAAAATAAGATTGGACTGAAATTTATTTTTTAAATGGCCAAACACGATTTATAGGTAGAAATATTAAATATTATATGTATGTGTATATATATATATATATGTGTATGTGTATATATATCTTTTAATAGTTGAGTACTATTAATACTAATAGAAATTATTCATCATCCACCAATGCGGTGTTGCTAACTCATTCTTTAGTTCGTTATTAAAGTGTACGTATGTATATATAATGTGTGTGTATACATATATGAAGTATAAAAGGTGGCACATTTAATCGGAAGAAATTATATACAATATAAATATAGCTTACAAATATATATTTGCGGCGAGCAACGATATAACGAAAAACAAATAAATGTAGTTCAAAATGAAAATTATTCTGTTTCGATGAGCTTTTTTTTTTTTTCGGACAGAAGATATACCGGGGACTTTATCCACACACGCTTACATAGAGAAGAGATATTTAAACACACATATATGTATGTCTGTGTGAGATTAAAAGATATATATATACATGTGTGTGTGGTTCAAAGCGATTATATGTATCTATAGTGTGACTGTGTGTTTGTATACAGACACACGCGGCTACACTTCTACTTCTGTACATACTCAGATATCATCGATAGACAAAGAGAGATGATTGTTTTTTTTTATAAACACGAGGGTATAATGAATAGAAGAGGGTTAAGACGAAACCTCCATATATCTGCCTTCTTGTCATCAGGCATGATGCACCACCAGCAATGGGTTTGGCGGATTAAACTTCTTTTTTCACTTAGGACAGACGGCGTACAAAAATGGCGCACTCTACTTACTGTTATTCTCCTGCCCGACACTTCGATGTCAACTCAATGCTGATTGGTTCACTTGCTTGACCTTAAACTGCCCTTTTAAAATGTGGCTATTCGAATTTTTAAAAACAAGCACTTCATAAAATAGATATTATATATTTAATAGCGTAGCTGTATCCTTCCAACTGATTACAGTGGTTCAAAATTTATTGAGTTCTCTAAATTCACTGCTGATTGCTGGGGGTCATATATCCAATCAACGTGCGCCTTATGGCCTCCATTCAGTTGGAGACGGAAAATCGAAGAAAATTACAAAATCTTTCAAATTTTTCAGCATCTTTCATATTTTTCTTCTTTGTACAAAATCATAAAGTAATTATCATATAAGTAATAACTATTTTTAAAATATATGTAATTTAAATTTTTTTTTTAATCAATCCGCTATTATTTTTTAGAGTTTAAATTTTTTTAAATACTTTATGAATAAATAAAACTCTGCAAAAAAAATTTAAATATTATAAATATTTATAGTAATAGTGGAGAGAAAGAAGGAAAATTTATATCAATATAAGTGAACATGCCCCGGGCCGACCAAGGTCTTGTGAGTGGATTTGGTTGACGGAAACTGAAAGAAGCCCGTCGTGTATGTATATATATATATATATATATATGTACGTGTGTGGGTGTGTTTGACTTTGTGTCTGTTACCCCATACATACACACCGCTTGACAACCGGTGTTGGTTTGTTTACGTCCCCGTAACTTAGCGGTTCAGTTAATAAAACCGATATAAAAAGTCCCAGACTTTAAAAAGCATAAATACTGGGATAAATTTGTTCGACTGAATCCTTTGAAGGCGGTGCTCTAGCATGGCCGCCGTGACTGAAGTGAGTAAAACAAAAAAATACCTAAGTAAAATAGAAGAGTTGATTGATCGTTTAGTTATTTATTATCCAGTTTATTTGATGTGAGAATTAAAGTATTAAAATATTAGAATTCCACAACAATTTGCAATAGACTACAACGGCAATAAAAAATATCTATTTATAGTTCTTCAGTGGGGAAACGTATTTATAATTTATTTCATTGTTTACAGTACGTATTAATTAACTGGTTCAACTCAAAATTAAAACAAATAAAACCCATTTAAATATTGATGAAGACATTAATTAAAGAATGTAGTTCTGAAAAGGGACCGGGGTGAATATAATCCTTAATTACGCAATAATATTTTACATAAGAATCCATTAAAAATATATAATGTCTGTTGATGGTTATCTCCCTTAGTTGGTAGTAGCCATATAAATGTTCAAGTATATAAGGTAGGGACAGTATAATAGATTGATTCTAATTTTGGCACAAGGCCAGCAATTTGGAGAGGAGGGGTAAGTCGATTATATAGACCCAGTGCTTAACCGGTACTTATTTTATCGACCCCAGTGCGCAACAGGCATTTTTTTATCGACACCGAAAGGATAAAATGGTAAAATCGACCTCGGCGGCATTTGTACTCCAGAACATAAGGAGCCCGAAGAAATGTCGTTAAACATTTTTGTCCGACGTGGTAATAATTCTGCTGGCTTGCTGCTTTAGGAACAGTATAATGATTGATTCTGACTTCTCTCTAGTCTATGACTAATGAAAAACCACACCCTACTGTGTTAAATAAAAGGATGTACAGGACGATCAAAGCTTAGAAATTCTATGTCTGGAATAAAAAGATGGGTGGGACAGTCACGGTTGCATGGAATGACTTTGATCGGGGGGGGGTATGTTCGATCAGGGCTGCATAACAACGTACAATACAGAGTAATCCCAACCCAGAGAACTAATTTAGCAACTTCGTGTTGAGCTGACGAGTGGAAACGTCAGTGTACCTGCTAGAAATAGCAGCGAAACGACTCTAAATCACATCCTACCGCCTTTAATTAAGGGGAAATAATCATACATTTTACAGTGTACTATAAAATGGGATCGCTCATGGTTGGAATTACTTTTAATGATATATTAACTGCTGCTGCTATCAGAGCTGATCTGGGACTAAACAACGACAGCCTGATGTCGATTCACAGTTAAATTTATTTGCCATCACTTTACAATACAGCAGAGAGTGACTTTAACTTCCTATAATTTCATATTGCCCCATTCTCTACAGAGCCCTATCAGTTTTTGATATAAGGCATGTTGATTAATCAAGCAAACATCTTCGAGAATATATTTCTTCTCGGTGCGTATATGCGAAAGAAATTGATCGTTAAAACTGTAATTCTATAAAGAGCCTCCTCATTTTATTGCACGCTGCAGATGAATGAATGAAAAGTTAAAGCCTGCCCTTTCATACCTCAATGGGAATAAATAGACTTTAAAATGTGTAATTACAACTTATTTTATATTAATGAGGAAATAAATAAAAAATATATCACTGTTCTATTGATTTTTCTAATTAATGGATTATCTTAGTTGTTGTAATAACTAACTTTAAAATAAAAGACTATTCTCAATATTTTTGTAGCTGCGTTTTGGATTTATTTACCGTTCATTACATTATTTATCCAATTTCATCAAAATTCTTGAAAAAAGGCATGAACATCACAGCGGTTTATTTTTCACTATCGACTTTTATTTATTATTTCTATTTTTATTACACTTCTCAAAATAATTAACTCAACCACATTGAAAGCTTGGAGGAATTTTTTTCTTGTGGAAAATGAATTTTCCTGGGCCGAACTTTGCAACCGATGTGATTTATAAATAAATTCGATGTGATTATTTACAGTATGGGATCAGTTGACATAGTAAATCTGAAAAAGAATATTTTCTAGTCGCGGTGATGAGTCATGGGGAAAGCGAAATTAGAGATCAGTACAAGGCCGATTATTATTATTATTATTATTATTATTATTATATATATATATTGTTATATTTTGGGACGGTCTTTTTTTTTTGCCAAATAATCACACGCACTATATACTCGTTCTTCACTTCGATTTTATTATTATTCTTACTTTGTAAATCTTTCATCACACATCCTGTGACCTCTTCAGCGACTTACCAACCTACGTGTCTCTCCTCCTGTTCAGTTTATTCCGTTTTTCTGAAAATGAATTAAACTGAACAGGAGGAGACACACGTAGGCGTGACTGTGTGGTAAGAAGCTTGCTTCCCAACCACATGGTTCCGGGTTCAGTCCTACTGCGTGGTACTTTAAGCAAGTGTTTTCTACTATAGCCTCGGGCCGACTAAATCCTTAGGAGTGGATTTGGTAGACTTGCAATGATGGCGGGGTGGGGGATTTTTATGAAAAAATTCCTCTCACTCAGTACCTATTTTGGTCAATGTTTTTTGTTGTTTTTTTTGTTTTGTTTTGTTTTTTTTTGCCCTACGCACTAAAAAATGATGGGAAAAGCCTTGAAGGTTTAAAAGAAAAATTTTGGAAATCGTCGAACACCATTATAATTCCTACTTCTTTTATTTTCAAACAGAAAATGAAACGTTATTTAAGAACAAGAGTGACATTTTAAAAGAACCTTATCACTAACCTCATAAGTCCTAAAATATCGGCTTTTTTAACTCATAGTTTTAACATACGGACAGTCCGAATTTGTTCCTGTTTATAATTTCAAAATCATTTTCAGACGAAAAGGTGATTTAAAGGAGATTTAGCTGTGGTTTCTAGCCCTTTTTTTTTTCACGACCACCTGGTACCTTCCTCGTTTCTTTGTCACTCTGACATGTATTGATGTTTTTCAATATTTCTCTCCCCATAAACACATTTTCTGGACTGATGATGCAGTGGTCCATTGCTGGAATTTAAGCAACAACAATAAAAAATTTTTTTATTTAAATCAAGCAAGTCCGTGTGTGTGTGGTGTAAGAAAAACATATTTACAAACAGAAAAGTATGCTATTATAAATTATCTTTTACATAGTGTTTTTAAATCACTCTATCGCCCTAATGAAATTCAATACACACATGCAATATACACACACACTAGATGTGAGTGATATACTTTTATAGAGAGAGAGAAAGTTTACCATGATAAAATGAAAGAGATAGGAAAATAGAAAGAGATCTTTCTAGTTCTGTCACAGATTTTGAAATTTTAAAATTAAGTGAAAATTTTCAAATTTGGTATATTGATGTACTTTTTAATGCTGAATCTGAGTTTGTGATTCATTTATTCCAGAAAGGTTTTTTTTTAGATGTTACAGAGGTTTAAAGTTTGATCACTTTTACTCAATCGAAAAACAGGATTTGGAAGCTAAGCATTTTGTGCATGAATAGCTGTGTATCATAAAATGAAAGTAAACATTAGGAGAGGTTTTAAACAAAATGAAAGCAATGCGTGAGAGTTAATACATATACTGAGAGAATGAGTGTCAAAGAGTATGGTAAATATATATAGAGAGATACATTGGTGAAAGATATAGAATGGGAGAGTTGTTGATCTAAAAGTTGAGTTATTTCTCAGATTATATTTTTTATATTATTATTTATGGATGACCTTTTCTTTTGGACGCAAATTTCGAAAATCAAATTCATTTTTCTCAAGGACGCACCGTTTCAAGAGCCTTTCTGGGCTAAACACACATACACTCGCATTTATATAGTAGAAGATATACTGCTTCAATGAAAACACAGTAAAAAAAATTTTTAGAAAGCCAATTTAATTAACTGGTCAAAAACACATTTTTAGAGCAATATTAAAATTTTTAATGTTATTATACCTGTTAACCCTCAAATGTCAGTCTGTGACACTAAAAATAAAATGTCAAAGATTAAATGAATTATATGAGTTTATTCAATTAAGATTACAAATTAATTCAATGTATGTAATAAATTAATTAAACATATGCAAGATATTAATTAAATATAGTAAAAAATGAAATAAATGGTAATACATTGATTGAGCATATACAACAAATTAATTGAGTATATATAACAAATTATGTGAAGGTGTATGCCCTAGTGGTTAGAGTGTTGCACTCACAATTGCTAGATTGTGGGTTCAATTCCTGGAGCAAAACACTTCATTTCACATTGCTCCAGTCCACACAGCTGTAAATGGGTAACCCTGTTCACCTAGCCAGCGGGGTGGCATCATTCAAAGGCTAAAACAACACAAAAAGCACTGTGACCAACATCCGATAGTCTGGTCAATCATGTGATAGATATCCAATTAATCAGTTATATTAATCATTGTTTGTGGAGGATTCTTAGAGATATTTTTGTCTGTATTTCTAATGATTACCAGTTGTTTGAATACAGAATTACCCCAGCCCTACAGGTTCACCAGTCCTAGTTTACATTTATATATATATATATATATATATATGTTTTTTATTTCAGAATTGCACAGCACTTCTAAGTCCAAAGAATATATCATCTGTAACTCTATCAATAGATATTTCCTCTAAGGAAATGGCTGAGACAGTAATGCATAAGATTAAATGCTTTCAACCAGAATTAACTTTGCTTTTTATCTCTCCTCTTTCTTTAAAATAAATAAGTGCCAGCAATACACTGAAGTCTATTCAATTAATTAGATTTATTCCCAACGAAAATCAATACTTTCTACAGAAAAATACATTCTAACTTAGCCATTTTGATTAATAAAGGCAAAGGCCAAAAATCCTTCAAGATATAAAATTTGCATTTACTGGAATAATCGCTATTGTAATAGTCTGATTCCTTATTAGTAACCACTAACTTTGAAGTAAGTGTGGAACCTATTTGTCAGTCAGGCACACTAAGACAAACAGAATTATATGCTTGGGTTAAAAGCATAACACAATAGCTGTAGATGTAGTAAAGTTTTATATCCATAACAATGTGTGATAAGTCAGTTATGCAGCATCTTAATCTTACAACAGCTGTACCTTCCCTGAAATTAGAGGTTTGAACCTTGTATTTCTGGTGATTTATGCAAATGTTATGTGGATGGCCCAAACAAGTATGAAAATTTGTATGAATGTTGTCATTTGACCCCAGATTGAATAGTCCTATGATAAAAGATTTTCCACCAGTAACCATCCAGCTCTTTTTTTTTCAGACAGATTAAGACTACCCATCTTAGAGTCCTCTTTCCAGATGGTAAGGTGTGATTTGAGAGAGACCTGGCTGCTATTTCTAACATAGTTGAGTGACTGCAAGAAAGCTTTTTGTTGTCGATTTTATCAGTGTTGTTTAGCACCAGGTTGAGCCTGATCAAGTAGACCTATGATCAAAGGTGCTCTAATCACAACTAACCTGTTTTTTTTCTTTAAGTATAGTGTATATCCAAGAATAGATATAGTGTATATCCAATGAGTACACACTCATTAGCTCAAACTTGCATGCATTGTTTTAGTAGGTAGACACCCTCCCTAATATAGGAGTGATACCCATCTTCCAATTCAGCAGGCTGAGAAAAATATTGTATTTTTCTTAAGGATGCAATCTTAGTAGCAGACTTTGAACATATAACCTTGGATTGTAATTCTTTAAAGATAACGGCTCAAATCCTTTCATCTCAAAATGATATAAATATTTTATATGATTATACGAACCTCACTTGACAGGGGCTGAACTGGAATCTTGAAAATATTCTAGAACGGAAAAATGAAAAGCACTTGAATTAGAAAAAGGACAGATGTGTTAGTAACGTTATCAGAAATGCAATGCAATAATAAAAGGTCGTCATAGTCATCATAATTATTTAACATCCATTTTCCATACAGTCTGACAGGAGCTGGCCAGCCGGAGAGCTGTACCAGGCCCCAATTGTCTGTTTTGACATGGTTTCTACAGCTGGATACCCTTCCTAATGCCAACCACTTTACAGAGTGTACTGGGTGCTTTTTATGTGATGTCAGCAGTGGAGCTTTTTACGTGGCATCAGCACGGATGCTTTTTACGTAGCATCAACATGGGTGCTTTTTATGTGGCACTGAGAAATGATGTATTTTGAAAATATAACTTGAGGATTTATCATAGTCAACCTTTTACAAGTTTCTTCTATGCTTGCATGGGTTGGATGTGACTCCTCCAGCACAGCATCTTGGACATTTGTATCCTTTGTCATTTTCTTTGTGAGGGTCAGCTTTCAACACTTTTTCCTGTCTTCCTCTTTTCCAAAAGCTCATTTTACTTGGATCTCTTACCACTTCTTTACCCAACTGTCATCTTCCAAATGCATCATACATCCACACCAGCAGTCTCCTCTCTTGCACACTACATTGGATCCTTCTTATACCCAATTATTTTTCTCTTAGCTTATTTAAATTCCACTGTTCACACACACAAACATTAAACAACCAGCAAAGCATGCTCAACTCATTTCTCACTAATCTTTAAATATCATCCCCATTCAAAGCCCATGTTTGGTTACCATGTAATATTATCCTTTGTACACAAACATAGTCTGCCTTTCACTTGGAAAGATAATCCCATTGTTGCCAGCTGTGGTAATAGCTCCTTGACCTTTTTATGGTTACTATATTTTCAGAACATCCACCCCCACTGCTAATTAGGTCATCTAAGTAACAGAAGCTATCAACTATATTTTGGGAACTTCTGAACATTTGAAAGAATGTAATGGATGCTTCTACTACTAACGACTCTTGTGCTACATGTGAAGTCCCTGTTTTCTGTCAGCCTCTCTGTGATCCCATAATATACACTGCACTGGATACAGTGTTGATAACATTTTGTCACATACAGTAATGTAATAGATTCAATGACTTATCATAATCAAAAGTATTAATACAATCTTGTAGTTTATTTCTGACAAGTAATGATAGCACACACTAAATTGCCCAGATATGTCTGCAAAAGATGTGAACTGACAACTGATGTTATAACAGACCTCTGCTTCTAAATGTAAAGAATACTGACAAATATTTTTATATCACTTTTTGAATGGCGATCATAACAAAGTATGTCTTATTGACTCTCTTAAACATTACCTAATTAACCTACTACTTTACTGTTCAATTACAATCATTTAACACAAATATAATGTTATCTATTACAAATATACAATACGTATCAAAACTTGGCATATAAAAATGTGCACAACAAGGCTGAAGGAAAATATTCATCATCATTATCATTTAATGTCTTCTTTGGCATGGTTTCTACTAAATACAAATATGGCTGTGTCTCACCTATGTAATACAGTGAGAAATATAGCTGACCTGGAGTAGACAATACAAATTATACCAGGTGTGAATAAAAGACAAACTTTACAGAAAATAGATTTCAACTTTTGACTGTTTGATATGTTGACTTTCACACACTCAAATACAACATTATAAATAAATAATAGATATATAGGCGCGGCGTGGCTGTGTGGTAAGAAGCTTGCTTCCCAACCACATGGTTCTGGGTTCAATCCCAC
>JAOPUL010002510.1:45572693-45590972 GCA_027564515.1 Octopus rubescens
ATATTCATTATAAAATAAGATAAATTGAATTTAAATGAATTCCTTGATATTTTTTGAAAATTGAAAATATTGTCAATGGTCCGATTTATGCCGAACTTGTTTTATTCATAGTATTTTCTCGTTATGCACTATTTTGCTATTTATGAAGGTTTGCAGGGTATGTTACTCTCGGTATTTTCCCATTATGCACTGTTTTGTGGCTATTTACGAAGTTACCGCCCAAAACCTGTGAAACCCGGGAACCTGGAGTCTGATTTACACGAAATTTGTTTTATTCCATTTGTATTCCCATTTTAGAGGCAAATTGCTTTCAAAGTATTTAGCCATTATGCACCCTTTTGGCTGTATTACATGACAGACAAGCAAGCAAGCACACAAAATCAGAGTTTCAGTAGTAGATAGATAGATATACTGTCCACATCTTCAATTCCTGTCTCTCGTTGTGGACCAAGTAAAGAAATGTTTTCATGTCATTTCATTCTTCCTGCTACAAAACTTTCACGATGAATTTTGTAGAAGTCATTTTTTGTAGAAATCAGTTGTTTTTGTCTTTCATGTTAAAATCTTTATTTTGTTTTGTTTCCTTTTTTCAGGGTAGTTCTACTCCAACCAAACAAACTTCAGGTGGTGATTATTGTGTACTGTGTAAGGATAAAGTGTATCTTATTGAAAAACATATTGAAGATGGTAACTTGTATCACAGATCCTGCTTTAGACAAAGTTACTTGTCACCTACAAGTAAAATTTTAACTGACTATTCCTCACAAAAACAGATGACACCTACAACCATTACGACAAACTCTATTGATAAAACTACTTCAAAGAATATTATGGATTCCAGTAAAGATGACTCTTCTGCAAATGCGACTTCACCAAGATTAAAAGGCAGAATCTTTGACAAAAAGAAAGATCAAATTCAGAAAGCAGAAGAACGGCTCAGATCGGAAAAACAGTACAGGAGAGAAATGGAAGAAGAACAGATGATTAACACAAGAAAGAGATCAACAGCATTAATGTCACATTTAAAGGCAATTGATTCCAAAACAGAAAAATCTTCAAACAATTTACCTGGAAATTCTGTTCCTCAGCTTGAAAAAGATGCTAGTTATAATTCTGAGAAAACCTTTCATACCTCAGCCTACAGAGACTCTAAACTACATGAGAGAACTGATAGTAAAAATAGAGAGATAGATGACTCTCCTTTCTCTACTGTATCAGTAAAATCTAATGAAAAAATCGAATCAGATTCTTCATTAGATACTCCAAAACTCATGAAACAAGTTTCTAGTCGGACAATGACTGATAAAAAATTTCAAGCAACTGTGCAAACAAAATCCGTTTCAAGTGTAAAAGACAACAATGAACAATATGTAGTCACAGGATTACTGAAAAGTTTGGCTGGTATTCGACAGCGCCAGAATACCAGTTCCTCATCTAGTAATAGTGACCCCCCTTCACCACTGCCAACAGAACCATCTGTGCCTAATACTAAACTACTGTCACAAACCACAACTTCCACAGTTATCAATCCTTCAACCATTATTAAATCAGGAGATAATTCACAAAACCCCATGAGTCCTCATTTACATTTCAATAAAACTAAAACATATTCGATCAACTCAACTGAAAAAGAATCTGATGTGATAACTGCTGATATGAATTATCAAAACCAACCTCCTGCTGCCTTAGATTTTTCATCAAAGTTGGAAGAAGAAAGTACGAAACCAACACCTACAGTCTCAAATTCATTCACCCCTAAAAGACAAACAAGAGCATCTATTAGAGTACAGCTTCCAAGTATTCAGCAAAGAATTAAAGAATATTCTAAAGCTGCCCCAGGCATTGCTGAACAATCAACAGATGCCAAGAAACCAATTAATGGTGAAAAATCTGATAAAAAAGACAGAACTCCATCTCCTAAACAAACTTTTCCTTTAAGTACCATAACGAAAAATAAGCAAAATTTGAAACCACATCCAGAGATTAATAGCGGACCAGTGGTTATGGACATACCTTCTTCTGGTGGAATTACTGTTGCCAGCTCTAAGAATAAGTCTGAAATGTCTAAGGTTGTGAAACCTAATGCTTTATCTGCATCTACAGTAGACATGCATTCATCTCATTCTCAAGAAAAATCTCCTGTAAAACCTGGAGGAAAACATTTAGGAAACAATGATTTAAACAACCCAGTTTCAAGTGTTGTTTTAACTAAACTGCACCCTGGGCATCTGTCTCCTACTAACAGAGTCACTTCTAATGTTTCTTCTAATATTGTATTTATTGATAATAGAGTTAATCCTATACCAAAGCCTCGGCGTGAGAATATAGGTTTAAGAACTGAGACAGCCAAAGAAAACAAAGAAAATCCATCTGAACTTAAAACAAATTCAGATGCATATCAAAGAATTGAGACGCCTCATTCTGTACAAAAAGCTACAGGAGTCAAGACAGAATGGCAACTAGAGGCTGAGCGGCGAATTGCAAATCGAAAGGAGGAGGGCTATATTGATCCAGAAGCTAAGTATTTGAATGTGAACAATAATAAAAACTCCCAAAATAGTCAAAACAGTGAAAATATAAACGAAAATGTTAGTAGTGGACAAAGGAGAAGAATACCAGTGACACGAAATTTTACATTTACTATCAATGATAGTTTGCCGAGCCATCAAGAGACTTCTTTTAAAAGTGATACGATGAAGGTATATACATTGTTTTTATTGATGATTTTATTTACTCTGTGTGTGTATTTCTTTTCAAGTTTTCTATCAGTGCATGAATGATGATGCAACAGAAGAGAATTTAAAAGGTAGTGGATTAAAAAGCATGAGGATGTAGCTGAAATCTTGCTGCTGTTTTATAAAAAAATACTAAACAAGTCGCTTTACTTACTTGAGTTTTTTTCTGCTTCCAGCGAGTGCCACTCTCCTTCCATTTCAGTGTTGTTTGTGATGGAAGGGTAGCCAGCTGTACATATAACTGCTTCAACGCCCCATCTACAAAAACCCAAATTTCCAGAAAATGGTTCCACTTTCGTTAGTCTGAAAATATTTTTTGAAAAGAATCCATTATTCTGAATATTAAAATTTTAAAACCTCTGAATTTGCTTTTAATATAAGTTTGAAGTAGAGAATTAATTCTATTTATCTTAAGACAAATATTCTTGTATCTATATATATATATATATATAGATAGATAGTCTAACCCATGCCACCATGGTAAACAGACATTAAACAATGATGATGATATATCTTCCTATATTGTTAGTTTCTTAACACTTTTGTTTTATTTTATTGTTTGTGTTTTTTAAATTGTTCATGGAAAAATTTGTCCATCGACTGCAATGGAGAAAAAAAATTCTTAGTGAAAGAAATCCAAGACATTTTTTTCTCATTTATAAAATTGTCATTGAAAAGCAGACGTGGCTTGATTGGATGTTTCCGTTGTATATTTTCATATATTCTGATCAGCAAATTTCTTCCAATTTTTCCTTTTGTCTGTTTCGAACATAATCTTTCTCCAATTTTAACAGTGAAAAGGTTTCGTGTTTATAGTATTATTTCACTCTCAACTCAGTTCTAAGTTAAGTTTTAATGGTGGTTTCTTTTGTAGATGTGGGCCAAACACACAATTCTCTGTGTTTCAATTCATTTAATTGTTGGAAATAGGCAGTAGATGATTTGGGTATGTTGGTTGAGACTAACATTCTGTTTAGTGGGAAATTGCTTACAAACGAAAGAGATGAGCCTTTAAAAGTCCTTCAGTAATAAAGAGATAGTCAAATATACATGTCACATTTACACTTATGTATAACCCTTACACTTAAAATGTATCCACAACCGGTGAAGTTCTCTCTCTCACACTGACATTAGTAATTTAATTCTTAGGTCACTCTTAACTCGCTTGCATTCAGCCTTTCTTGCAAATTAACATTAATTAATTCTTCAGCAATTGAAAATCTCTAAATACCCATGGTTCATTGCTTCCTTAGCAATATTTCATAATGGCTTATCTTTGCACAGTAAGAAACCTTTTGCTACCTGAAGACATAAAAAAAAGGGCAATGAGTCTCTTTCACTGTGGTTCCCATTTCAAAGCTGGTATTTCTTTTCGCATCCAGTTTTTAGTAGAAACCATGCATGAAACTTTGTTGATAGTGCTTCATGCTTGAGCTTATCTCATCCAGAATTCCACCAAATCTTGGTAACTTGGTTTTTCTTGGGGTTTTTCCTGTAATGTCAGTTGTCGATTATTATGCAACCAATGAAAGATCTCTGGATAACATCACAAAAAATTCATTCACAATAAAATCAAGACCTTGAAATATTCTTTGTATTGGGTGTTGACAGCCATTTGTTCCTTCATAAGTTTTGTACCATCTTTTGATCTGAGGGCTGTTGGAATTGTTAAACTAGGACCATAGATGACTTGGAGGATGCTGAAGAAGCCTCTTACGTCGTGGCATGTCAGCTTATTTCTGGATTTTGACTGCTGCTATTTGTTCTTCATTGCATGAGTTTTGTTTTTATTTTTTGTTTTTGTTTTTTCGTTTTGTTTTTGTTATCTGGACTGCAACTTTTGCTTGCTGGCAAACTTTCCTTTTCTGCTCATTATTCTTATCATTTTTAGTAAGCATGAAAAAAACAGCTCTTTTACTCTCTCGATTAGCAGCTTTATTTCAGTTGTTGTTCTTATCAAACTAGTCTCAGTCTGACTGTTGCCTCCATCATCACATGACAAAAATAAAAAAAATGCTCTCTTCCACAATTATTGGAGTTGGACTTCAATAAGCTCAAAACATTTTCCCAGATATTTCCTCCAGTTTCTATGTTTGTTGTTCTTAATTATTACCTTAATTCATAACGAGCTTTAATGTTACCTTAATTCATAACGAGCTTTAATGTTACCTTAATTCATAACGAGCTTTAATGTTACCTTAATTCATATCGAGCTTTAATGTTACCTTAATTCATAACGAGCTTTTAACTTAAAGTTTTATTTTTAAGCTTTTACATATCAATAAAGTTTATTTCACTAACTTTCGTTAACGTTTCATTTTAATGAGTTTTCTTCTTCGTTTTATTATGTTGTCATCAACACGTTTTCCTGTAACAAACCAGTTATCGATTTCTGTTCTCTATTTTCATTGCATGCTATTAATATTATCACATCGTTGTAAATATTTCATGACATAATTATTTCATCCTGTTTTGTCTTATAATTAAAACTGTTTAAATTCTTACATTTGTAGATTTCTACAAATTTAGTTTTCGTTTCCATATATTTATTCTTTAATATACCTTTTGACAGACCATTGCCTGTGTGTGTGTGTGTATATATATTTATGTATTTACGTATAATTGTGTGTGTATATATATTTATATATGTATACACACATAGATAGATCCTTTGTTATTGTATTAATTGGTTCTATCTGTAATTTTCCATCCTCCTTGTATGATGTGGTTCTTCATTTTTAGTCTTTATTTCTCCATCACCACAGTGATATTCGCGTTATTAATGGTGCAACTAGACGAGCAGTAACATGGAATTTATAGTTTTCGAGCTTTAAATGCACCAAAGCTGCACTTATAGTCTGGTCCCCATGGCTAATGAGAGGATTTCCTCGTTTATTTGTTCTTTGCCATCATCATTTAGCGTCCACTTTCCATGCTGGCATGGGTTTGACTGGAGACTGGCAAGCCGGAGAACTGCACCAGACTCCAGTCTGTTTTGGCTTGGTTTCTAAGGCTGGATGCCCTTCCTAACACCAACCGTTCCAGAGAGTGTACCAGGTGCCCTTAATGTGTCACCAGCACATACATACATACACACATACATACATACATACATACATACAACGGGGGGCTTCTTTCAGTTTCCGTCTACCAAATCCACTCACAAGGCTTTGGTCGGCCCAAGACTATAGTAGAAGACACTTCCCCAAGGTGCCATGCAGTGGGGCTGAACCCAGAATCATGCAGTTGGGAAGCAGGCTTCATACCACACAGCCACGCCTGTGCTTATTTTCATTAATTATATATATAAGGCGTGTGGCTTACTGGTTAGGGTATTTGGATCACGATCATAAGGTTGTGAGTTTGATTCCTGGTGGCGCGTTGTCCTTGAGCAAGACACTTCAGTCTACTCAGCTGGCAACACTGAGTTGTACCTTGTATTTCAAAGGGGCCAGCCTTGTCACATTCTGTGTCGCGGTGAATCTCCCTGAGAACTACATTAAGGAGGTGCGTGTCTGTGGAGTGCTCAGCCACTTACACATTAATTTCATGAGCAGGCTGTTCCATTGATCAGACCAACTGGAACCCTTGTCGTAACCAAAGTCCATGTTTTATTCGACTTTCTTCTCATTAACACATATTTCATATATAAAGTTTGAAATTTAATGTTGCCTCCCTATTGTATTTCATGTTACCCATGCATTTTATTCACTATCCATTCACTGCCCTACACTTTTCCATATATGTCATTTACAAATTTAAGAGTTATTTTCAGATTCTCTGTATTTTTTGTTCCTATAAAAAAAACCCACAAAAAACACATCTTCCTTGTAGTTTTCTTTATTGGTTAAAGAAGATGAAATAAGGGGAATGAGAGAAAGAAGTAAAGTATGAAGGAGGAAACAGTGATGGTGTGAATGTGTTGAAGAGGAGGAGCAAAGGGTGCAAACAGTGGTAGGAGAAATGAAGTGAAATAGTAATGACAGGGTGTAATGGAAGAGAGAGAGAGAGAGAGAGAAAGAAATAGTAATAGCAGAAAGTAGTAGGAGATACTATTAGCAGCTAAATGTGTGCTGGTGAAAGAGAGGAAAGGAGGGGGAGAGAGACAACAGGACTGAGAGGGAGAGAAACAAGTGATAAATAGTTTCAGTAAAGGTTGGTGGTAAGATTATGATGGATTGACCTGAGGGAGGGAGGGTGAGTGGTGACTTAAGAGTACTGTAGGGGAAGGTGTATCAGATACCAACGGATCTGTCATTACTAAAACATATAAAGAAGGATAAGAGGGTACAAGGGGGGGGGGTGATGTTAGTAGGAGAGGATTTAGAGGTACTTAATAAGCAGCCGAGATGGTGAGGAACTAAGATAAGAGAAGGTAAGGTGTAACAATGGAGGGGGTGGAAGGTGAGAGGTTGAAAAAAAAATGGAATTACGAAAAATTGCAAGATGAAAAAAAAATATGTGAAAGGGTTTAATAGGCTACACAAACCTCCAGAGCCCTTGATGAGTGTTCTGGTACAATGCATAAAGTACCAAAATAGCGAAAGATTTTCAGTCATCAAGTTATAGAGTTTTAAAGTTATACAGTTTAAAATTTAAAAAATAAATTTTTTATTACATTATATACTGACAGGCGTGGCTGTGTGGTAAGAAGCTTGCTTCCCAGCCCCATGGTTCCGGGTTCAGTCCCACTGCATGGCACCTTGGGCAAGTGTCTTCAACTATAACCTCAGGCCGACCAAAGCCTTGTGAGTGAATTTGGTAGACAGAAACTGAAAGAAGCCCGTTGTGTATATATATATATATATATATATATATGTATGTATGTGCTGGTGGTACACTCTCTAGAGTGGTTGGCGTTAGGAAGGGCATCAAGCTGTAGAAACCAAGCCAAAAATTAGACTGGAGTCTGGTGCAGTTTGCCAGTTTCCAGTCTAACCCATGCCTACATGGAAAAACAGATGTTAAATGATGTTGATACTAAGACAATTTTACTTGTAGTGATGGGAGGGCAATAGCAGTAGAGATATATAGGTGGTGATGGTGGAGATTATGTAGACAGATGTAATGTTTTTTCCTGATAACACAAGTGGTGATTAGAAGGGATGATAGAGTAGTAATGAAATGATAGCAAACAAACAAGAGGCAACTGATGGAGACATAGGTACAGAATGGACAAAAAGCCAACATCATCATTATCATGCAATCATTTTCCATGCTGGCATGGGTTGATCAGTTCAACAGGAGCTGGCAAGCCGGAGGACTGCACCAGGCTCCAATTGTCTGTTTTGGCATGGTTTGTATAGCTGGATGTTCTTCCTAATGCCAAACACTTTACAGAGTGTACTAGATGCTTTATGTGATATTATATATCAAACCTCCATCACAACTATCAAACTAACATACATTTCACCCAAGCTTGCACAGGTGATTGCAAATGTTATCAACAACTGGGGCTTGGTAAGGAAGTTTAAGGTATGGTGTTATCAATAGTCTTTTCCATATACTCTGTAAGTGTATGGAATTCCATGTTAGGGGAGAGAATGGAAAAGTATGCTAGCAAAATCATATGAGATTGGCTTGCTCTCTCACCATGCGGTACAAGAGTTGGGCTGTATAATGCGGAATCTTTAGCTATCTTTAACATTGCCAGTGAAGGCATTTAAAGAAAGAAAATCCTATTGCCACATGATGTGGTGGGATTCAGTAGATCTTGTTCATAGAATGTAGCCAATAGGGTTGACGGGGAGGAAATAGAGAGTGAGAACAGTTGTTGAGGTGATAGATACTACTCTGGAAATCAAAGATGTGGTCTGTGCTGTACAGAAGATAACCTGCAAGACTGGGGCAGATACAGAACAAATCAAACTAATGGTGTGTTGAGCTGTCATCGCTTCAACTTTACTCTATGGCTGTGAAACATGACCCTATAAATTCTTAACTCCCCCCCTCTATCAGTTGATACAGGTCGTTTTTATGTAATACCTAACCATTTACTTCTCAGTTAGCACGTTTCTTTTTAGCTGTTTCATTGGTCCAGATAGATTTTTCTTGACTTTTCATTACCGGTGATTTAATGGCTTTCAACACACAATCATTTCTTTTCATTTCTCTTTGTATATCAGAAACAATATTGATTGGTTGTTAACTTTCTCTTGCTATTGTAAGTTCTATGAAATTATGTTCTGTGATGTTTGATGCCTCAAAAACATTGGACATTCTCTTGGCACTGCTGAAGATAGAAATGTCATCCAATATCTTTTGGTGTTAAAGTGAGTTTATAAATAAGGACTTATTAATTCTGCATTGTCAATTTATTAATTTGTGACTTGCTCAAACCCTGTCCTGGTCAACTTGGGTTGAGCTAGCTCTGACCAACAACTTCACCATGTCCTTCACGAATGCCGACCACACCCGAGTCGTCTGCAGTCAAGGCTGTAATGGATACCCACTCCCGGTTCCACTGCCAAAGATCGTAGACGTTGGAACCCATTTATGCTTTCACATCTCCCTTTACCATTGCCAGCCACATCTTCAGTTGTCCTTCAGCTTGTTTGCGCCAGCCTGGGAGGGGAGCTGGGTTGACCACCTTGCAAATGAATTCCCCCAGAGGCTGACGGAGGGTATGGCCAAGCCATCTTAGATGTCTTGTGAGTAGGGCTTGTTGCAGAGAATTGATGCAGCAGCATTGTCAAGTGGTGGGAGTAGATGTAATCAATTTACTCCTCCTCCTCCTAAAATTCCTGGCCTTGTACCAATATTTGAAATCATTATTTTGTGACTTTTTAGTGTAGAGGTGGAGGTGGTTCCTTTGCATCTTTGTAAGTTCTTTGAATGTGTAATATTAATTACACCAGACCTGCCTGGTAGGGCCTGTAGATCTGGTAAATGGAGGAGCAGTTGATCGTCAAGAGGTTCTTGACTTTGGAGTGTTGATAGTAAATTGGAAGCAAAAGCTGCTGTCTTTGTGGAAGCAGTATTTCATGTCCTTTTTCACGGTCTTGTTTTTTTTTGTTTGTTTTTTTAAAGGACCTGTTCATGGTTTTTGATGTGTGGGTGGAATTGATTTATGAAGTAGATTTTGTTTTATCATCATCATTTACATCCATTTTCCATGCTGGCATGGGTTGGACCATGAATAACACATTGTCAAATAACAGATTTTCCTATTGGAATTAGTCCAAGAGTTTATGCTTTCATAACTTTAATAATTATTTTATGTCAAGTTTAAGTATTTAACAAACTAATTTAGTTTAATTTGTATTATTTTTGGCAGTTCAGTGTGAATTAGAAATAAGTCATTTTTCCTGCAAATATTATATATAAATTTTTAAAGATATTCTTCTGTAAGAATTCTTTCTGTGTTACTGTTGTGATATTTTTTTTTCTTTTCCTGTTTATACACATGCGAGTGTGAAAGGTTAAGGGAGTAAACCCATACAGAAAATCTGAAGGGAGAGCCCCTTGGGCAGTTGGTGGGGAGGATTGAGCCAAACCATATTCTGGCAGCCCCTGGTGTGGAGAGAGAACTTCCATCCACCAGGTCCCCAAGTGGCAGATAGAGGAAAGGCCTTCAGATATGAAGGTTAGCTGTGAATATAAAATAATCAGTCCCGGACCAATCATACCTAGAGGAGAAAACCTCAATGATAAAAGAAATCCCAGCCTTGAATTGCAGGAGGTTGGTATGCAGTGGATGCAAGCTTCAACAAACTGATTCATTAGATCCGTGCAATTTCTGTCTCACCAAAAGAGATCCTGTTGCTACTAATGAGGAATCTACAGAAGAATGCAACCCCTGTCGGTATTAAGCTATTGAAAGACCAAAATGACATGGTTTACTAACTGCACTAGGGTTCAAGCCCATAATCTACAACTTGTTGTCGATGCACACCAAGATTTATCCGAAACTTATGACACAGCATCGTCAAGCTCTGATGGGAGAGATGTGGCTGATAGCAAAGATCATGTTAAACCTGGTTGATTGGCAAAAGCCAAAAGACCTTTAAACATTGGTACTATAAACGTACGCATCATATGGTTGGAGCATAAAAGACTAGAATTTGCAGGGTTATTCAGAGAGTACAACATAAATATCCTGGCAGTAGTTGATCACAAAATGGTGCACAAAAATGAGATAGAGTACATCCAGTTGGAAAAATGTCAGCTAATCACAACATCAGCATAGAGGAATGAGAGCAGTGCTGCATGCGGTGGTGTAGGAATCATCCTTGATAAAAATGCTGAAATAGCACTCAGCAGCATCACACATGTCCACAACAGGATTTTGACTGCAAACTTTGGTGGAAACCCTGCTACTACAGTCATTGTGCATTATGCCCCAGTTGAAGGTTCACAAGATGCAGAACACTATGGCAATCTTGCTGACCTAATTTATTCAATACCAGCTCACAGCATGATATTCTTGCTTGGTGATTGTAATGCACACATAGGAATATACCAACAACAATGGCCACTTACTCCTGGACCTTGCATTGGAAACCAATATGGTTATTACAAATACTCGGTTCCAAAAGAAAAAGGGCAAGTTATGGACTTATGTCTCAGACACGAGTGGAAGAAAGTTGCAAGTTGACTACATCCTGATCAACCAAAAGTAGAAGAACTCTGTTCGAAATGTTGAAGCATGCAACAGCTTCACAAGTCTTGGTTCTGATCGCAGAATTTTATCAGGATGAATCAAACTCAGCTTGCGTACACGTACAACACCAAAGAAAAAGTAAGCATATGACTGGTATATCCTGAAAAGTGATACAGATCTGCAGCAAATGTAAAGTGTCGCAGTAAAGAACTGATTTGCTGCACTACAAAACGTTTCTGAGTCAATAATCGACCTATACGAACACTTCATCCCAGGTAACATAAACGAAAGAATAAATGATACTACCAAATAAGCGCTGTTCAAAGAATAGAGCATCAGCTGAACCAAGAGTTATTACAGCTAGGAAGAATGTTTAAAGAGCATTTAACTGTTATCAAGGGAATCCTAATGAAGAACACAGGCTGGAATTACAAACTGCCAAAGCCACTCTTCAAAATGCCTATGACACCATTGAGGAGGAGGTATTGGACTGTATGATTGATCAAGTCAAAGCAGAAGATGCAAATACAATGCATAGATAAAGCTGGAAATTGATCAATGAGATAAGCGGAAGGAAAGCAGCAAAGTCGGGCATCATCCATAGAAACAGCAAGAAGTAGTGTGTCTAAAAGAGGTATCAACACTTCAGTCAATTGCTCGGAAAGTCTCCCCTTGTAGGCAATGGGGACGAAGAGATTCAACCCATTCTCAACAATCTCACATATAGAACCAGAAGGTTTGATTTGGAAGAATTTCAGAGTGCCAAGAATAGACTGAAGGAGGGAAAAAGCTGCTGGCCCTGATGGAATTCCCCCTGAAATTATCAAGAGGTGCAATCTGGATGAAATAGTACTGGGTTTTGTGAATACGCTCTTGCAGAACCAGGAAAGTCCAGATCAGTGGTCCGTGAATGACTTGATGCCAATCCCCAAATCAAGAAACCTCAGCAATGAAACTAATAAGAGAGGAATTGCATTGTCCGATATCTCACTCAAAGTCATCAACCGAATGATCTTCAACAAGATTCAATCTGTGCTTGTTAACTATCTGAGACCAAATCAAAATGGATTTAGACCAGGGAGATCCACAAGGCATATCATAGGACAGCATCCATCATAACAAAATGTTGAACATCCTTTGAGTATATGGCATTCCAGAACCAGTTCTTGCCATTGCAAAGACCTAAAAGAAGACCAGAGCTCGTGTGTTGTCATCTGACAGAGAAATGGAATTCCTTCACATACTGGTTGGGGTGCTACAAGGAGACACGCTTGCACCTTAACTGTTTGCAATTGGATTGGATTATGCAATGCGGCAGGCTATAGACAACAGTGACGAAGACCTTGGTTTCACCATTGACCGGCAAAGATCGCGGAGAGTACCAGCTGTAACCATCACAGACCTGGACTTCACGCACAACAGCTGCACAGCAGAGTGGAAACATCAGCTGCCAAAATTGGACTGTACACAAATGTCAACAAAACCGAATACATGTCTTTCAACTAATCAAGTGATGTTGAACTGTTTGCTTTGAGTGGTTCCAAATTGGATGTTGTTGAAGACTTCAACTACTTAGGTGGTTGGGTGAGCAGTTTAGAAGCAGATATCAAGATCAGGAAGGCACAAGCATGGACAGCCTGTCACAAACTAAAGAAGGTCTTGTTTGGTCATGTGATATGTATAAAGAAGTGCCAGTTTCTTAAAGTTGGACTGAACCTAAAACCACGTGGTTGGGAAGCCACATTCTCAGCCACACAGCCATGTCTGCTCTACATATTATACTATATTACATCATAATCATTTAGTGTCCGTTTTCCATGCTGGCATGGGTTAGGCGGTTTGACTGGAAACTGGCAAGCTAGAGAGCTGCGCCAGACTCCAGTCTATATTTGGCCTGGTTTCTATGGCTGGATGCCCTTCCTAACACCAACCACTCCAGAGAGTGTACTGGGTGCCTTTAACGTGTCACCAGCATGGGTATTTTTAACATGTCACTGGCATATACATACATATATACATATACGATGGGATTCTTTCAGTTTCCGTCTACCAAATCCACCCACAAGGCTTTGGTCAACCCAAGGTGCCACACCGTGGGACTGAACCCAAAACCATATGGTTTGGAAGCAAGCTTCTTACCACACAGTCACGCATGCACCATCAATTTGTTCCTCACATCATTAGCTGTTGCACTGTTCTAATCTTCCTTCTTTTTTTCCCGTGTTTTTCTCAACTCTCACAGAATGATGTCTGCTGTCTCTTTTAGCCATACTTCCATGTGCAAGATTCCTCTTCAGATCCTTTCACATCTAATTTATTGGACTTGATTTCCAATAGCAAATCTGAGGTTGTACATACTTTCTATTGGCATGTCTATCACAGTTAGCAGATGTTGTTCTGTATCGACAGGCAGATGTTGATTGCAAAGAAAACTCTTGCATTGAACTTCTATGACTTGCCACCAGGTGGTATATTCAGTTTGTCTGCAGGAAAGTAATGACATTCATTATATTCCTGTCCTGGTAAATCATTTAACTGTGCCAGTGCCACGTAAAAAGCACTTGTGCTGGTGCCATGTAAAAAGTACCAGTGCCAGTGGAATGTAAAAAGTACCTGTGCTGGTGCCACATAAAAAGCATCTGTGCCAGTGCCATGTAAAAAGCACCCAGTTCACTCTGTAAAGTGGTTGGCATTAGGAAGGGCATCCAGCTGTAGAAACTATGCCAAAACAGGCAATTGGAGCCTGGTGTAGCTCCGGCTTGCTAGCTCCTGTTCAACCCATGCCAGCATGGAAAACAGACATTAAATGATGATGTTTGTACCCTAGATATTGTCAGTAAATGCCATATTTATGTCTGTCCTGATCCCTAGGACTCATAAGGCTGAGCTTAACCCCTTAGCATTCAGATTACTTTGTCAAATGTAATGCTTATTTTTTCACATTGTTTTGAATTAATCATGCATTATCTTGTAGCTTAGAGAATCCAATGATGTGATTGTTTATTTTTAGAATGACATTGTTGGGTAGGTGTGATAAGTCAGATCTGGCCAGTTTAAATGCTAAAAGGTTAACCCGATTTACTTCCGTGGCGTATAAGTGACTGAGATGACTCTCCTTTGAAAGGGACATCAGTACATCGCAGGATTAACTTCCCACCTATCGTTGGAACTCATTTACAGCTGAGTGGACTGAAGCAACATGAAATGTGGTGTTTTGCTCAAGAACACAATGCACTGCCTGGTCTGGGATTTGAAACCACAACCGTACAATCATGACTGCAAAACCCTAACCACTAGGCTATACACTTTCACAATTGTCTCGTTTACTATTACTAATTGTTTCTAGCCCATCTGTTGTTGATGAGTACCTGTATTTCAGTCACTTTCGTGACAATTCACCTCCAGATAATACAGGTAACATAGAAAATACATTATAATAAAGGAAATTCCATGAATTTCCACCAGACTCTAATTAATTTCATCTTTAAACTTTAACGAAACGTCTCTCTTTGTAGTATATCTAATTAATAAATTACAGGTTAAATCAGGCTGAAAATTTCTAAAAAGAATGAAATAGTATTATACATATGATTACCACCACCATGGAACTCTTATATATTCTTCTTGAGTATTCCTTAATTTCAAATTCACATTTCTAATCCTGCCTACGTAGTAATGAATTACTTATCTCCCTTGTATTAATGGCCATAACCAGAGGGCGCAACATGTATAAGAATTCAATTATTTTATATTTTTTGACTTTTTGTTTTGTTAGGTATCTCCAGAATCACTTGAACAATTTGTTCTCTGGTGCTTTTGAAGATTGCGATATGTCTCCGCTTCATGTGGACATACCGAAGCCTTCTCACTCTCAAGGTACGTAAATGAGTATTAGGAACATTCATCCCAGATCTATTAAAACACCACGCACTATAAAATAGTAATGAAGGACTCTCTATATGCCTTCTTGACCTGCTAAAAATAGCAGCCAAATTTCTCTCAAATTACACTGCATCAACTTTAAAACAGAAGGACACATCAGACAAGGTCATCCCTGATATACAAAATAACAATATAGACGTATCTAGAACACATTTGCTCATAAGTCTACAGGATCAGGATGACCTGGTGTTAACCTTTTAGCATTCAAATTAGTCTGTCAAATTTAATGCTTATTTAATCACATTGTTGTTAATTAATCAGGCATTATCTCATTGCTTTGAGAATTCAATGATCATCATCTTCCTCCTTTAATGTCTGTTTTCCATGCTAGCATGGGTTGGACGGTTTGACCAGTGTTGGCAAGCCAGGGAGGGCTATACCATGTCCCAGTCTGATTTGGCTTGGTTTCTATGGTTGGATGCTCTTCCTAATGCCAGCCACTTTACAATGTGCGCTGGGTGCTTTTAACGTGACACTGGCACCGAACTCTCGACGCTAATGCTTTTACGTGGCACCACACAGGTGATTGTTTATTTTTAGAATGACATTGTAGGGTAGGTGTGAAAGTCTGGATCTGGCCAATTTGAACATAAAACGGGTAGAATATTGGTGGCAGGGGTGGAGGCAGATATAGCTGGTTTAAATGCTAAAGGGGGGGAGTAAACAACAACAATAACAAAAGGGGTCAAATGTCATCCAAAGTTTTTCATTAATTTTAATCAAAATTTCCTGCCATGGTCCATGGATGGAGTTTGTAACTAATGACACAGCAGTGACTTGAACCTCTACCATCTTGTTTCAGTGCAGAAATGTGCTGAGTTACTCTCCAAGGCCAAGAAACCTGTTTTCCTGTTGGGAAGTCAAATTACACTACCTCCAGTTCCTGTAGAAAACCTACGCCAATCTCTGGAGGTAAATATTATTTATTTTATCATTTCTTCATCGTTACTATTGTCGTTGTTATTGCTGCTTATAATAATAATAATGTTTCTAACATAAGTACAAGGCCACATATTGAGAAGGGGGATTAAAGCGACCCCAGCACTTGACTGGTACTTTATTTTATGAATCTTGGACAGAAGAAAGATAAAGCTGATCTTGATGGGATTTGAACTTAGAATGTAAAAAGTCAGAACAAACACTGCAAGGCATACTAGGGCGTGTCTGCCTCTGCGCGCAAAGACTGAATCTGACAGACTCTGTGGAAGAAACCTTCATGGTTCAATGGAGGGGAAAGTGATTGCAGCAATGCATTGTGGAATGCTGAGAGCAAAATGAAGCAAGTAAGACATCTTGGTCATCCACTGCATCTGCCTTCATTCCCAGTCGTCTTGATTTGGTTTTGCCAATGGATTGAAGATGGTCATAAATGAGAGAGTGAGGTTGATGGTGTACAATTCTTCTTCACTTTAAACAAAGTCATTGTGCAAGTCATCAGTCACTCTTAAGGATGACTACATGGTCCTCGTCACTCCAGCATGAACACTCACTCACTATATTCACTCACTTACTATATTCACTCACTCACTACATGCACTCACTGTATTTACTTTTTGCATTCATTTACTACATTCATTCACTGACTCTTGTTTTGTTTTTGTCTTCTCCTCCCATGATATCTTCAAATCTGTTTGGCCTAGAATATTGGTGTTCCATGTTTCCTTGGTGGTATGTCACGTGGACTTTTAGGAAGAAATAACCCATTACAGATGAGACAGCAGCGTCGGGAGGCACTGAAAGAAGCTGACCTTATTATTCTTGCTGGTAATCTGATTTTTTTAAAAATTTGTTTCTTATTAAAAAAATTATTTCCATATAAATATTATTTAAATTTTATCTCGTATTATTAAATTTTAAAAAATCAATTGCATCATTGTTGAGTCATAGTATTTTATATCCATTTTCCTAAGTTGGGTGGGCCTTCCCCCTGAGTTCAATATCATACTGCTTGTTGTGGTCCCTTGTCATTTCTTTTGTGAGTTCCAGCCTCTTTAAATCAACCTTCACCATTTCTTTCTATGTCTTTCTCAGTCTTCCTCTTCTCCAAGTTCCTTCCACTTGGATCACTTCACAAATTTTACCCAACTCACTTGTTCCATACACACAACATCTCCATATCAATGCAGTGACCCCTCTTGCAGGTTACAGCCAGTTTCTCTCAGCCCCTCTGTTCTCCATCATCCATGCACACTAACATTACACATCCAGTGGAGCATGTTCACCTAATATCTTTCAAGCCTTCACACATTCTCTGCAGCCACTGCCCATGTTTTGCTATTATGCAGTATCACACTTTATACACAAGCATCATACAATCTGCCCTTCATGCAGAGAAAGAATCCTTTTGTTCCCAGCAGATGCAATAGTTCCCTGAAATTTCTCTGCCCTTCCCCACTCTCTTCTTACTTGGGCTGATTACCTAGATAATAGAAGCTGTCAGATATTTCTAGGAGCATTTTTAAAATTCATGGATGCTCTTACTGCTAAATACTCCTGTATATCTGTTACATACAGAATCCTTCTTCTCAGTCAGCCTATCTGTGATCACACTACATCTATTGTTTACCTTAGTTACACACCAAAGATATCCTACCTACTCCTTTCTTTGCATACTGAGCATGGCTGCTTCCCTGATGACATTAGGGTTCTATGTTCTTTCCTGCCAACTAAATATTTGTCTTTGCTAGGTTTACTTTTAGACCTCTTGATTGTAAGATACTGTTTCCTTGTTTGGAACATTTTCTCTAATTCTTTGATTGCCATGGGTAACCCATCTTGAAGTCCACTTGTTATGGCCTGTATAATTACAATAATTATTACTATTATGGCCGGGTTCCAAACCAAACCGCAGCAACAAAATCCACCCGCCACACTTCTCGGTCCAACATTACTGCCTCAAGGTCCTGGATACATTCCAGGCCAATGTCTGCAATCAAGTTGTCGATGTAAGTGTGACGATGTTTTCCTCTTCTTACATCACCATGAAGTGGTTTCCACAAG
>JAOPUL010002510.1:45608566-45619117 GCA_027564515.1 Octopus rubescens
ATATACAACAGGCTTCTTTCAGTTTCCGTCTACCAAATCCACTCACAAGGCTTTGGTCAGCCCAAGGCTATAGTAGAATACACTTGCCCAAGTAGCCACGCAGTGAGACTGAACCCAGAACCATGTTGTTGGGAAGCAAGCTTCTTACCACACAGCCACATCTGTGCCTATGATATATATATATATTTATATATGCGATGGGCTTCTTTCAGTTTCTGTTTACCAAATCCACTCACAAGGCTTTGGTTAGCCTGAGTCTATAGTAGAAGACACTGGCCCAAGGTTCCATGTAGTAGGTCTAAAGCCAGAACCATGTGGCTGGGAAGCAAGCTTCTTACCACACAGCCATGCCTAGCTTCCTTTTAATGTCCACTTTTCAATGCTTACATGGATCGGAAGGAGTTTACTGAAGCAGATTTTCTATGGCTGGATGCCCTTCCTGTCACCAACCCTCACCTGTTTCCAAGCAAACTAATATTTACCCATGCTCAGACATCACCAACTTAGCATTGGTTTAGCGGCAAGAAACAGTCTGCTGTCTTAGCTGAGACATCAGTTGGCATTATTGAGCAAGTCACTGCTTGTCTAGGAAGTGAGTTGAAGTCACTCCAAATTCTTCTTGCCGAGGGATGCTACATCACATGACTGAAAGACCATTTATCAACTCAGCCATTTGATGGTCAGAATAACGACCGTTTCTATCTGACATTGGATCAGGTGTTGAGTTAAATACACAAACAGGATAAATTCTAATGGGTAAGTTTAATGCTTCCTTGGGAGGAATTAAAAAACCCAAATAAAACAGGGTTGTGTGATTAGGGACCACAGTGTTGAAAGAACTAGCAGCAATGGGACCAAACTTCTTTTCCTTGTGTGTGGTACATGACCATAATATTCCATTGTATACTGGGCACGAAGGCCTGGAATTTTGGGGGAGGGGAGTAGTCGATTTTATTGACCCCCAGTTCGTAACTGGTACTCACTTTATTGATCCTGGAAAGATGAAAGGCAAAGTCGATCCCGGCGGCATTTGAACTCAGAACGTAAAGTCGGAAGAATTGCTGCCAAGCATTTCTCCTGGCGTGCTAACGATTCTGCCAGCTCGCCGCCTTTCCATTTGCTTTGAGATTATTTTAATATGTAATTGAATAGATGTAGTTAATTAACTGTGTATCCAGACTAGTTAATTATTTACCAAATTAACTTAATACTTTTGATACCAGTCCACTGGGGACCACCCATGGTTTTATGATACAAACTTCCACTTTTAAAACGATCCAAATCAGTGGTTGCAAACCCTTTTTTTCCTATGGACCCCTTTGATTTCTATTTTACTTGGGTGGGCCCTCATCACCATTTGATGTTTTACAAAAATCCTATTATATTTTTAGAATTAAATATTATTAGGAATTGTATAAAAAAATTTATTAAAATATTTTATGTATTGTAGAAATATAACCAGTTTTTTGCACATTTAATTTTAAAAGCAAAATCTTATGTGGAACCCCCAAGGGTTATACAGACCCCCAGAGGCCATATGGACCCCAGCTGAGAACCACTGGTCTAAATTAAAATCTTCCATCAAAATTCCATGCTCATTTATGTCCTAAACACCAGGTTAATAAACGACAAAGTTACTTAACTAAATTCATCATTATTTTTGAAAACTAAATTCATCATTATTTTTGAAATTAATGGAGCAAAAGCAGAGTATTTCAACTGATATATAGTTACAACAGGGTTAATATATATCTAAACTAGTTAATTATGTTTCCAAACTAATTTAATAACTCTAAAATGTAGTTCACTAATTATCTATACATAACCAGTTCATTGACTTCCTATCCTGATTAGTTAAATAATAAATATTCCTACTAGCTTACTAACTACCTATCTAAATTGTCGTTTAACTTACTATCTATCAAATTTAGTTGGTTATGTATCCAAACCAGTTGACTTTCTACAAACTAGCTCACTAATTAGCCATCCTAATGAGTCTTTTAACTGCCTATCTAAACTAGTTACCAAACTATACAAACTAGTTTACCAACAATTTTTCCAAAACCAACCCTATCTGCTCAATTATATAACCCCAACCTACTAATTCTAACTCTAACCAACCCTATTTACTAAATTCTAACTCTAACCCAAACCCACTAAGTTTCTTTAAGTAGTTCTTGTTCCATTTTAAATTCACCACTTTGCATTGGTTGCTAAGATTGCAGCAGGAAGGAGTGCAGGAAAGGAAGAGGAGAACTTGAGTGCAAAGATTAAGAGAGGGGGGAAGAAAAATAAAAGAGGGAGTGAAAGGTGATAGGGAAGAGGATATAGAGGAAGAGGAAAGCGCTAATGTTTGTTTTGTGTGTGAATGTATTTGTTGTGTGGAGTTAAAGTTAAGCCTGCGTTTGGAATACATGTATATCTACACTTCATCGGTCCATCATCATTATTATTATCACCACAGAAGAAATGCTTGGAGATTTAATGTACCGACTCTTGGGATGGCTACCTGATTATGTAAATAACTTATTTACAACATATTTCATTTTATCTACCGTCTCTCCATTTTCTCTCTTTCTCTCTAGATATTTCCTGTGTGTATATTTGTATGTATGTATGTATGTATGTATGTATGTATGTATGTATGTATGTGTGTGTTAGGAGAGAAGTATTTTTTATGTCTCATATTCTCTACCTAATCTCTCTCTCTCTCTCTCTCTCTCACTTGATTTCTTTACCATTCAGTCTCTCTTTTTACTTCATTCAATCTCTCTTTCTCTCACACTCAGTCTGTCTCTACCTCGCTCAATCTCTCTTTCTCAATCAATCTGTCTCTCTCTGTCTTGCTGTCCCTCGCTGTCTCTCTGTCTCTTTCTCTCACTGTCTCTCTCTCTCTCTCTCTCACTGTCTCTCTCTCTCTCTCTCTCTCCATTATATTTCTGTGACATTCCAGAGGAAGTCAGAGATATATTTCTATTGCTCACACTGTCAAGGTCTTTTTGTTGTTTTTACAGAATCTCAAACAGCCATACTCACATGTCAACACAAACATATTCACAAACACACCGATTCATGTACACATCACATGCAAGTGCACACATCAACATCCTTGTACACATATCATATCACAAACATACAAGCAACATCAATGTACACACCACATCGCACCGCATTGCACATATCGCACACATGCACTCACGCTAACACCCAATATATATATATAACACAAACATGCACACACCAGCATCCATATATGCAAACATCACACTTGCCAAATCATACATGACACACCAACATTCATGTACACACCACATCAAATACACATGCACACTGCACACACTATGGCACAAACATACATGACACACCAACATTCATGTGTACACCACATCAAATACACATGCACACACACACAACATTCATGCATACATCACACACATCATATCACACACACATGCACACAAACATCCATGAACACCCTACATAACACACATGTATAAACAAACATTAACCCTTTAGCATTTAAACTGGCCAAATCTGGCCCAAATATTCTGTTTTATGCTCAAACCAGCCAGATCTGGCCTCTTACACCTACCCTACAATGACATTCTAAAAATAAACAATCACATCATTAAAATCTTGAAGCTACAAGATAATGCATAATTAATTCAAAACAATGTGAATAAATAAGCATTACATTTGACCGAGAGATCTGAATGCTAAAGGATTATGGTACATATCCACATCCCTGTCTTACCAGATAAGCTGGAAAGCTTATCTGGTAGTTTCTATGGCTGGATGCCCTTCCTAATGTCAACTACCTTACTGAGTGTACTTTATGCATTTTATCATGGCACCTGTACTAGTGAGGTTGCTGTGTACCTACCCTATTAAGGTTTTCCTTGTAATTTCATGTTGTTTCTGTTTGTTCAAGGCAACTTGACTAGGTGGGTGAATAAATGAAAGGGCAATGACAGAAGATGAAATTGGGGTTAAAGGGTGAAAGAAACAAGAGTTTGGTTGGAGGGGTTGGAGAGAAGATGGTAGAAGAGGGAAGACTGGAAGAGACAGTCTTGATGGGGGAGGGGGTGTTATGGGACAGAGGCAGTGATGGGAGCAATATGTTTAATAATTAAGAGAGAGAGAGAGAGAGTGTGTGAATGATGGATAGTCATAGAGATGAAAAATGGTTAAGAGAGTGATAGAGGTCAATAGCGAGTGACCTGGATGAGAAGGAGTGGTGGTTATCAATACAGAAGATTGGAGGTTGAGTGTATTGGAATAATATATGTGTGTATACACGCAACTGCACACACACATATTCCTGGTGAAGATTGTCTCACTCAACACAGACCAGTGTTTGGAGTGTTCAGAATGAGAGTTAGCCAGATTTAGAGACAAATGGCAGTCTGGGGAAGGAAGGTGTGCAAACTGACATGTCACCTTCTGCTAAATGTAGTTCAAGAGAAGTCCCAATGTGATATATGTATGTCGAGAAGGTGGAGGAGATAGATAGAGTCCTACCTATAACATTAGAGGACAACCGAAAGTTTTTATGAGACAACCTGCTGAAAACGGCAGACAAGATACGTTCCTGGAGTAAAGTTCCGACCAAGATGAAAGGTAATGTGGTAGGGGAATAATGCTGTGGATAGAACCATAAGAACTGAAAGCTAGGCCTGGAAAGATAGGTTTCAGCAAAGAACAATATCATGTAGCTAAAAGCGATGCGAGACAAGTTTACCATATATTCTGGCATACAAATAGACGTAGTATATAGTATAAACACGTAACGTAAACATTCAAATATTGTTCCTATCTTTCCAAATCCTGCAGCATTCCTCATGGAATTTTTGGTCCTCCAAAGTTGTCTTGGCATATAAGTTGATCTGCCTTTTTGTGGCTGTAAATTGTGGTCTGAAAAATTTGACTTGTATGTCAGAAAATACAGTATATATATATATATCAGGAGAATAAGTTGAAAGCAAGATGCTTACCAATGTTCTGTGATGAAAGGATCAGAGGTGTGAGGTGTTTTGGTTTATGAAACAGTGTATCACTGTGAATTAAGATGTTATTGTGCAAAAAAGTATATTCAAAATGACAGCAGTTCACTTACTCTGATTGATACTGAGAAGAAAGAGGCTTGGAAATGTTATTTATGTGGGAAGTTGCTGAATGTGGGAAATGTGTAAGAGGGACAACCCTAAGATAGCCCAGCAAAAGGACCGTCTATTGAAATCTACATGGCCCTTGTGGGTCCATATAAGATTTTGTTGTTAAAATTTATGTGCAATAAATTGGTTATACTTCTACAATATACAAAATATTTTACTTTTTTTTTATACGATTCCTAATAATATTTAATTATAAAAATATTATATGATTTTTTTTTTTAAACATTGAATAGCTATGAAGGTCCGTCTGAGTAAAATAGGAATCAAAGGGGTCTATAGTTAATAAATGGTTGAGAAAACACGGCTGTATAAGGTTCAGGGATATGAAAGAGGTGGTGGTGGGGGAGCTGCTAGTCCATTGGAGAAAGTCATTAAGATGCTGAACATGTCTGAAGTTGGATGCAAATAAACCACTTGCATCATCAATCAGATGGTGTAGAGTCAATGGGTGGGGGTCATGGTCAGATCAATGACTGGTTTTGTAGTGTCATCATCAATTGGTACAAGGACAAAAGAATCATCACCATCATCGTCATCATCATCATCATCATCATCATCCCATTGGTTTTCCATGTTTGTAAGGGTTGGACAGGTCCATACCAAACCAAGTGAGTTGTTCAAAATTAATATCTTTGTAGAATGAGTTGGAGGATCTTGTTTCACTTCCATGTCATGGTCTTTGGCATGGTTTCTATGGCTGGATGCCTTTTGTAAAACATCAATCATCCCTTTACAAAGTGTACTGGGGTGCATTTTATTGTGGCTGCAGCACAAGGGAGGTTGCCTTGTACACTGTAAGAAAAAAGACTCCTCACCACACTTTAGTGTGTTTGTTCTCAAGGACCATGAAAGTGAATTGTAAAATGAATCGATGACAGAAGTAGAACCAGGATGGTTGAGTGGAGTGAATGAGAGAATGATGGTTCAACCAGTGATGAGAGAGAGAGAGAGAGAAGAGGAGGATAATAATAGAGAAGAATAAAATTGAATGCTGGAAGTGTGTATTGAGTGCCAACAGACCCAGTGCCGTCCTTTATACATAGGCCTTATGGTGGGCAGATAGAGTGATAAGGATGATAGTAAAAGAGATTGAATGCAGCTGGGCCCATCTCTTATTACCTAGGCTTGTATGGTAGAGTGAATGGGAGAAATCTGTTGCCATTCTTATTTACTCCAGCAGCATAGTATAGTGGATAAGAGAGAGGATGGGTAATTGGTAAAGAGAGAGAGAGATGAATGAACGAACAGAAGATGAAAGGGTATCAATGACTTCAGAAAAGGCAGCAGATGGGACTTGTGGTCAAGAGACCCAGATTCATTTAATCACATTTGCACAGACAGGCAAATCTTTTCTTTCATTGTGTGTCACCATTTATCTTGGTCTTTTGGTCTTTTGTCACCTCTGCGAGACTCAGCATCCCAAAGTCAGTTTTCATCGCTTCCTTCTATGACTTCCTAGGTCTCCCTCTTCCATAGGTGACATCAACTTTGAGCATCCTGTACTTCTTTATTCAGCTGTCGGTCTCCATGCTCATCACATGTCCATCATCATCATCATCACCACCTTTCACCATTGTCATCACCACATCATCATCATTGTCATCATCATCATCATCATCACCACCACCTTTCACCATTGTCATCATCGTCATCATCACCATCATCATCCATCTGCATTCCATGCTGTCATGAGTTGGACAAGCCATACCAAACTGAGTTTCCTCTTACACCCCACATCCTGCAGAACAAGCTTGCTTCATTTCTTTCTAGTCTTCTCAAAATCCTCTGCTCACATCTCCCTACCATGCAGCATTTCAGTTTGTACACTGGTATCATACAATCTCTTTCACTCCAAGAGAAAATCCCTTTTTAATGAGCAAAATAATCACCCCTTGAATTTTTAACTTGTTTTTACTCTGGTTCCTATACTTTGGGAAATAACTGCCTTCACTGTTAATTAGGTCATCTATGTAACAGAATCTATCAATTACTTCCTGGAAGCCTACCAGGAATTTGAAAAAAAAATCACATTTCCAAGTGCTCTAAGGGTTTATTAGCTCTGTGTATCTACAGGATACAAAGATTTCCTTTTTCATTAAACTTTCCTACACTTCATGCATATCCGTACTTCACTCAGTGCCTTATCATCTATGTGCACTAACATTACATGTTCAGCAGAACAGGCTTGCTTCATTTCTTTCCAATCTTTGAATATCTTCTACATTCAGTGCCCACCTCTCATTTACCATTCTGCAACTCATACACAAGCCTCATAAAATCTACTCTTTACCCAAAGAGAGAAATCCTCACTTTGTCAGCAGACGTAATAGTTCTTTGAACTTTTTCTACCCAGCTTTTATTCTGACTGTTACACTTTTACGGCACCCTTTTTCCACTGTTGATTGGGTTGCCTAGGTAACCGAAGCTATCAACTAGTTCTATAGAGTCTTCTGAGCCTTTCGAAGGAATTTATTTTATTATTGCTCTGACTGCAAACTACTTTTGTACACCTGCCATACGCAAAGTCTTTACTCATTGTCAGCTTGCTTTTTATCCTCGTACACTTCTCATGCATCTGTACGTTACACTGTATGGAGTTCCCATGTACTTTGTACTTCTTTTCTGCATATTGAGTACAGCCATTTCCACAATGGCAGTGGAATCCTACTTTCTTGCCAAGTTAATAATATTTTAGTCTTCACCAAGTTTACTCTGAGGTCTCTCAAATCTGTTTTGTTTCCACATTTTTTTTTTATCTAAGAGTCTATGTAGTTTAATCTATGGAGTCTATGTCTTTCACAGACTCTTCTGTATGGAAGGAATTCCTGCAGACAACCAGTCTTAAATTACTGTTATGGTTTGGAACCTCATCATCATCATCGTCATCTTCCTTTAACGTCTGTTTTCCATGCTAGCATGGGTTGGACGGTTTGACCGGAGCTGGCAAATAAATAAGATGGGGACAAGAACTGAGCCTTGATGGATACTTATCTGCACACTAAGTTTCCTCACTGAACTCCTTGCTAACTCTTACTTTGTTGACTACGTCTCTGTACATGGTTTGTAGCATTCTTACAATCCACTCATTTACAGCTAGTTTTCTTAGAAACCAGCAGACTACAGATCGTGGTACCCTGTCAGGGATCATCTCCAGATTAACAAAGGCTAGGCAAAGAGGCCTACTCTTAGTTTAAAATCTTCTCTTGTAGTTGTCCCTCAATGAAGAGTTCATCAGTAGTACTCCACCTTGGCACTAATCTGAACTGGATCTCATCTAAACTGCTTCTTTTCTTAATCATTTGTCTTTGATACTTTTGCTGTTATTTTCATAACTTGGTCTTTCAGTTTGATGCACCTGAAGTTGCTTCTTTTTAAAGTATCTCCTTTGTCCTTTTAATGGTTGACAGTTATATTGCTGCCCCAGATATTGAGAATGACAACTTTCTGCTGCATTACTCACTTGTCTAAGCCAGTAACTAACGTAAGCTCTACTCTGCCTGATATCTTTGGCATAATGACTATATCTGTTAGAGCTGCTACTTTCCTCTTTTTGTTTTTTTAAAATTCTTAATGGGCATTTCAATAATATAGGTGTCAATTTTAATAGCTGGACTTGGGTTTACTTGAAGTAGTTCCTCTTCCTTCCTCTCATTTTCTACATTCAGCAACCTCCTATAAATAACCTTTCTTAACTTTTTCTTCTCAATCTCATTGAGATTAAATACATTTCAGTCATTTCATTCTCACTTTTTGCCCAACAAATGTTTTGATTTATTCTGATACACTCCTTCATAATCCAAAACACCTCACACCTCTGATCCTTTTGTCTCAGAACTCTGGCGAACCTCCTGTTTTCTACTTCTCTTCAAGCTATGTATACTTGTTGCCCAGCTTATCTTGGGTATGGGACGTTTTAGCTCAGTCGTTTTGGTGCCACCAGTTTGGCATTGCTGATTCAATGCTGATTTATTTGGTATTAGACATTTTAATGTTTCTTCCAGTTTCTGTCTCTCTCAGTCTCTCCCCCCATCTCTCTCCCTATCTCTATCCGTATGCGTATGTTCCTGTGTGCATGTGTGTGTGTGTGTGTGTGCTTCTGGTGCCAAAACAGACTGAATGTCCAGTCAATCTTTCCAAATCATTAGCATCCAAATGGCTGCATCCACTCATCCCATTCCAGCTTATCTTTTACCCACCTAATATTGTTCTTAACTGTAACCCTTTTTCCAGGCTTTCCATTCCTGTCTTTCCATTTTTATGGCTCTAGTCAGTCTGTTATTCTACTACCATGTTATCTTATATCTGGCTGATATATTTTTCCAGTCACAGAACTAGTCTACAATTCACAACAGGTTGTGTCATAAAAACTCCCGGTTTAGGGTTTAGGGTTGTTATCTTCCCCCCTCCTTTTCATCATAAGCACCATCAAGAATCACTCTGAGCTTTTCTCAGAATATTTTTTTTTGTCTTTCAATCCACCTAATTTTTATTAGGATGTGACTCAATAACCTATATTGGTTGGTACATTCCTCATCAAGGAATGACTCAGTATTTACAACCATCCTTCTATTCTATTTCTTGATGAGAATTAAGCCTATCTCATTTGCATATTTACCTGATTGGAAGGTGATTGAATGGCTGGTTGGTTTCCTGAAGTTCATGTTGCAGATGTTTTGTTTGCATCACAGAACTTCCGGAAGTTTTGATACCACCTCTACCATGTGGTCATTTGTTATCAAAGTAGTTTGCAATAAGGCCTCATAAAAACAATCCTTTCACTCATCAGTCAGTCTCAGTTGAGGTGCATAAGCAGAGATAATAGATGTTGTTGGTTTATCTACAACTGGTCTAAACTTAATTATTCTGTCTCATATTCTGGCTATTTTAATTGTCTATTTCTATCCATTTCTCCTCCACCAGTATTGTTAATCCACTTAATCCAGTATTGTTACCTTCTTGGAAGAATTTGTACCTGTGTTCTTTGCCTGAGAGGAGTCTGGTTGAGGCTCCTCTCCAACTTACCTCTTGTATGCAGCACACACCTGCTAGCTTCTACTCTAGTGTCCCTATAATTTCACTAGAGCTACTCTTCATTGTACGAGTGTTATTGGTTGTAGCCCTGATCTGTTATCTACTGGGTTGATGCTTGATATTTGTTATCTGCAATTGAAAGGTGTGTGCTCACTTGATGATGGTGGAGGGGTTCTCACATCATGGCCAGATGCTTCCACCTCCTTGCTATGTATAGACTTGTATGGTGTTAGTCCTGTGTATACAATGAGGTTTTATCAATATATTGGAATACCTGAAGATGTTGGCATTGTTTTACACCAAAGGTTCACAAAGTGCCCCCCCCCCCCCCCCCCCCCGGGGGGGG
>JAOPUL010002510.1:46358175-46368325 GCA_027564515.1 Octopus rubescens
ATTCCTTGTTTTTAAAGGTGTGAATACCTGCTGGTTCTGACATGCCTTTGATGTATACGTCAGGGCAGTCCTTCCTGTAGATAGCATTGTAAATAGTCTTTGCAACTATATCATGCGTCAGGGGCAGGTAGTATCTCGTAGACATTTGGGGGCAGATGCTGTGGGTAATATCTTCCACACTGGTATAGCAAAGCCGACATTTCTTATCACAACGTAGAGGTGTGGTGGTATCTTTGTCCCTCTTCTACGTATGTATGTAGTCTTAGAATCTATAAGTCAGAAAAAATATGCACTCGCATAATTGGCAATAGGGGTGGATATATTATACAGATGATGTTAAACCGAGAAAAAAAATCATATTAAAAAATTCTCAGCACCCGGGAACCTACCTAAACTGCAGGAATGAGATCTTTAGCCCTTGTCCATATGAGAGAAGTTATATGTTATTTTAACTACGGGCCCCCATCATGGCTACAATCAGAGTTCTCTACCTTCGGCCCTCCCACCATCACATCCCAGCAAAAAGTTTAACTGAAACCACATAGAAACACACAGACACATAAGCGTTCAAATATGGGCTTAATGGTTCGGGCACTGCCCACCACTTCTATCCCCACCCCACACAAAAATAAACTTACACATATAAAACCCTTACATTCCAACCTTATACCCCCCACCCTCCGACTACACATATTTTCTCCAAACTATTGCTGCGTTGCAGCGTCTCAGATACTTTGGAGCCAAGGGGCACGACTCTTAATAAAACTTGATCAGTTCCCCTCCCACAACTTCTTTTTCCACAGCACCCACCCTAGTTTTCCCATAGCTGTCGTCTCTGAAGAGTACGTAGTATTACTTAACCATATTGTTATATAATATTGATTGGTAAGATTGGCTGAAATGGATCTATAATACATACATACATAATATATATATATATATATATATAATCATTTGTAGCTATTTAATAACCACAAAAACATTCAGTTCTAATACCTTAATAAATACACTTGTTTTTCCATGGCACATAATTTACATTGAAACACAAATTTCTGACACCTTCAGACTCAAAGCCATGAATAAAATACCAAACCTTAGCATTACTCAGTACCATTATTAGCAGTTGCAATCGTAGTGATTATATTAAGCTTTAATTCTGCAGAGGTTTGTGCGTTTTTTTATATTGCGTAATCCCTCTAACCTCCATTTGATTTGGAGAGGTAATATTGTGTCTCTTCGACACAATACACGAAAGATGAAGCTTACTAATCTTTTTTTTTTTTAATTGCATATATAAAATGGCAGTGTCTATATTACTTAATATATATATATATATACATTGTCATAATACATATTGATTATCATATGCATTATTATAATATTTACATAAATAATCATCTTTCTTCTTCTTTGGCTGTTAAAGTGTAGTTATTTACTGAAGCTTGTTTTTTTAAGAGGGATAACAAAATAAATAAATACACCAGACAATTATTTCTTTCGTTTCATCATCACCATTTAACGTCCGTTTTCCATGCCGGCGTGGGTTAGACGGCTTGACATGAGCTGGCAAGCTGCACCAGGCTCCAATTGGGCATAGTGTATATGGCTGGATGCCCTTCCTAACGCCAACCCCTTTACACAGTGTAGTACTGACTGCTTTTTACGTATGTAAAAAAAGCTTTCTGGATATTTAAGATTTTATTCTCTTTTTCCAGAAATTTCCACAAACCAAAAAAGCTGTTCAAATAAATTTTGATAGACGTTTTATGCTATGGCTGACTTATCCATTTGAACAATATTTTACTTCAGAACAAAGTTCTTTTCCTTTTTAAAATATTTCTGGCTCACAGCTTCCCCTTTTACATATAAATTCATTCCAAACCACTTTAGTTCTTTGAATTCTTCCTATCCTTCTTTCACACACACACACAAACAAAAAAAAACTGGTCAGGACTATTTTAATAATATAGATTTATTTCAACCATGACCTCCCAGGGGGGAGCATGTTCATCTCAGCATACTCCTGTCTGGGCTTTAAGACATCCTTGTCTTCTTACTGAATAATAATTGTTTCTACGGCAGACACAAGAACATTAATTGGGAGGGGGTGGGAGAGGGGTGGTTAGTTCATCATAGTGATTCTATTCCTTAACTGGTCCTTTATTTCATCAACTTCAGAGGAATGAAAGGCAGACAACCTTAGCGAGATTTTAAACTCAGAATGTAAAGCAGTGATTCTCAACCCTTTCTCACCTCTGGACCCCTTTGATTTCTAAAAATGTTCAGTGGGACCCTCAGAGCCATTCAAGGGTTTTTTAAAATCCTATTATATTTTATATTATTAGGAAATGTATAAAAAAATTGTTTAAAATATTTTGAGTCTTGTAGAAGTATAAGCAATTTATTTGCACTTATATATTTTAACAACAAAATCTTCCATGCCTCCAACCCCAAGAGCCATATTGACCCTCGTTGAGGACCACTGATGTAGAGTGGTGTATATAAATACCACAAAGTGTTTTGTGTGACACTAACAATCCAACTAATATACCAACCTCTAAGAACTGACTCCGGTACTCAAATGGTACTTTAGTTTATCAAATGGTACTTTAGTTTATCAACCCTGAGAGGATGAAAGACAAAGTTGATCCCTAGTGAGATTTCAACACTGAATGCTAAGAACCAGAACCAATACTGCAAAGCATTCTAACTAATACTCTAATGATTGTTTCTAATATACAAGACATCTTGGGCAAGAGCCTTCTACTATAACCACAAGCAGACCAAAGCCTTGTGATTGGATTTGGTAGATGGAAACTGAAAAGAAGCCTGTCATATATGTGTGCATGTGTGTGTCCCACCACTGCTTGATAAATGATGTGTGTTTACGTCCCTGTAACTTAACAGTTTGGCAAAAGAAACCGATAGAGTAAGCACCAGATTCAAAAAAAAATAAGTACTGGGGTCAATCCATTCAACTAAAAATTCTTCAAGGGGGTGCCCCAGCATGGCCACAACTAATGACTGAAACAAGTAAAAGATACAAGAAGGTTTAAAATTTGGTGGGAGGATATGGGGAGGGGGGGCTATTGATTAAATCAAGCCCAGTACCCAACTGCTACATTATTTTATTGACCCCACCCCAAAAGGATAAAGGAAAAGTTAACTCCAACAGGATTTGAATTCAGAATGTAAAAAGCTGTAACAAATGCCCCTATAGGGTGAGGGTCTCCAATAACCTTGACAACGACCAAATCCAGCCCATGGATTATTTGGTACAGAGTCACACAGAAAGAATAAATTTTAAAAGGTTATTTCTATTTTATTGACTATTGCAATCTGCAGGGATTTTTTGCATTATATATGTATTATATATATAATATGATCTATTCCTAGCATGAGAACATATTTAAAATGAGATAATTGGAGAACGGAGCGGAGTGAATGATGTGATTGCAGAGTATCAAAAGTACAAGTTCCGCTGGGTCGGACATGTTGCAATGTTCACAGACAACAGGTGGACTTGTGTAGTTGGCAAGTGGTATCCAAAAGATTGGAAAAGGCCACTTAGAAGGTTTTTACGATGAAGGGAAGATGATTTAGTTAAGCAATTTGGGTCAAGATAGAAAAGAATGGTGTATTCAAGAGAGAATTGGAAGCGCATTGTGACCAGTGGTGTATAACAGCATCTGATGGCCTGGGCGAGATACTGTGATAATGTAATATACATGTATTAATTAAATTATATATTATACATTTTATTGTGATTTGTTACGTGTGTGATCCCCCAGTCTGTGGAAAAAGACTGTCTTGTATGAAACCAGTCTGTGATGCAAGAAACATTGAAACCACTGCCGGAAGGTATTTTCCAATGGTCAAACAATTCTGCCAACCCACCTTACTTAATTTTGTGATTTAGGCATAAGGCCAGCACTTTTGAGGTAAGGGGTTTAGTCAGTACCATTGACCCCCAGTACTTGACTGGTACTTTATTTTATCATCCCGAAAGGCAAGGTTCATCTCAGCAGGATTTGAACTCGGAATATAAAATTAAAAGCTGGGACAAACAGCCCTAGGCATTTGTTTCAACTATTTTTCTAGCTCACCACCTTCCTTAGTAATAATTTCTCCATCTGGTGAAAGGCCACACATTTTTCTTTGAGGAGTGTGGGGCATAGTTGATTTAATCTGTACAACATCATCATCATTTAACATCTGTTTTCCATGCTGGCATGGGTCAGACGGTTTGACAGGAGCTGGTAAGTCCAGGAGCCGCACCAGGTTCCATTGTCTGTTTTTGGCATTGTTTCTACAACTGGATGCCCTTCCCTAACACCAACCACTTTACAGAGTGTACTGGATGCTTTTTACATGGCACCAGCACCTTTTTATGTGGCACCAACACCAACAGGGTCACCAGGTACCTTGCAAGGCAAAACAAGACAAACATCAGACTAATATTTATTTTATCAATCATGGTAAAGATGAAATATAAAATTAACCCAGTAGAATTTGAATTCTGAGAGTAAATGAGACATGAGTAAATGGGAGAAGCTATTTTGACCAGCATTCTATTCAGTCTGTTATCCAATGATCTGGGGATTTTACTGGTTTTAAAAACCTCGATTTTTCTGAAGTTTGTGGGGAAGTGTATAGTTGATTCCTTTGACTCCAGTACTTGTCTGGTGGTTTATATTGTTCACCCTCACCTAATGATGGATTTATACCTAGTGAGGGCCCTGGGCTAATAGGTTTTGGGGACCCCTATGATGTTGCTAATTCAAAACATAAGAATGCCCCATTAAATCTGGGAGCCCCAAACAGTTTGAAGAGTTCCCGAAATTTAAAGGAGTTTCAGAAGATTCAGAGGGTCTCAGTTAAATTTAATGACTTAAATCAAAAAGGGATCAATAAATCAAAAGAGGGGTCAATAAATCAAAAAGGGATCAATAAATCAAGAAGGGGTCAATAATTTTAAAAGAATTCTATTGGATTAAAAGAAAATTTAAACAAGTAAAAAAAAGAAAAAATACAAATTATTTGACAGAAGTAAATATATTTAAAATTTTCTTTTTACTCCAAGCTTTAGGGTTCTCTGCATTAGATTGGGATGGGAGCCCCAGAGCTTGGGGCCATGGCTCATTGAACCCTGACTCCACCCAACCCAGATTTGAACTCAGAACATAAAGGGACATAACTACAAAGATTTCATGGCATTTTGTCAAAATAAGCAATTCTGCCATTCCAGAAAGGCATGTGGGGGGGGGGGGAGAAAGAGAAGAAGAGCAACATTTGTAAACTTAATAAAACACTGTAAATTTACTCATTTATGTATTTTTTACACTTTTCTTCTTTGATTTGTCAATGAAAAAAATAAATAAATGAGATTACTTGAGAAAAGGTGTAGGAATTTCTTTGGTAGCCTGAAAACTTTGGCAGTTATTTGTTTAACACAAAAGAAGACAGCAATGTGAAGATAAATAAAGTAATAAATAAGTTGGAGTCTCTAAATTTGCTGCTTAAAATTATTCATTGCTTCCAACTTTGGGTGATCACTTCTTAAGTTCAAACATCAATGATTATAACAAGATACTTATAAACTTGGATGTTGTGTGTTTGTGTGACATACATTTGTATCTATGTAGGTCTGTGTGTGTGTTTATGTGTGTGTAATGTATGTATGTATATCTGTGAATGTGTGTTTTGAGATGTGTGCATGTGTATATCTACATAATAGTTTGTATGTTTACATAGGTGCGTATGCATGTATCTATGTAAATACGAGAATCTTTGTAGGTAGGTGTATGCGTATCTATGTAGGTTGTGAGTGTATGTATCTATGTAGATCGGTGTGTCTATGTTGGAGCTGTCTGTGTCTATATACGTGTGTGTGTGTGTATATCTACATAGCTGTGTCTATGAGTTTATATAGATGTGTTTCTGTTTATGTAGGTGTATGTGTATCTATGAAGATGTACGTGTCTATGTTGTGTGTGTATGTTTATATAGATTTGTATGTATGTCAACATAGGGTGTGTGTGTGTGTGTGTGTGTGTGTGTTTGAAATAGAAATTCATTAAGGAAGCCATTGCCAGAGGCTGTATGGAAAATAATTCTGGCATCAGAAGTTGAAGTCTTAAGCCAACAAGAAAATGTGTCATGCAGGTTACATTTAGGATGACAACAACAACAACGACAACAACAACAACGACAATAGGTAAACACATCAATTATCTCAGAACAAGAGAGAAAACGAATACAAAAAACCTGATATAATGGAGCAGAAAATGTAACAAAGACAAAAAACCTGATATAATGGAGCAGAAAATGTAACAAAGACAAAAAAAAAAAAAAAAATTAAATTAATGGTTTTTGTGTTGTTTTGTTTTGTTTTCTTGATTTCAATTCATCTTTTCTTTCTTTTTCTTTTCTTTTAAAAATTGTTTGACATTCACAAAAAATCCAAGACTGGTAATGAACCATGAGCTTCAACAAATTAATAAGCAATTAGGAACGGAGACCAAACAAAGAAAGAATATATTTGAAATAATGGATTAAGTATCTTGTATAAAACCATTAGATATACACACACACATATATATATATATATTACACATACATGAGGATAAGAGCAGTAACTACATATTAATAAGGTAAGTACAATCCAGGGGTCCAAGTGTGAGAAGTTAGTAAGCTTCAAGCATATATGCAGCTAATACTGATGACAAAAGGTGAAGAATATACAATAAAACAAGTTTATTAACATCCTAACTTACTCACTTCTTCCCATATTGAAATCAAAAGAAATTTCAATAAGTTCATTGTATATGTTATAACTTATGTAACAAGCATTGCTCTGCCATGAAACGATTGTAGTATGCTTGAGCATATATTGTCATCATCATCATCATCATCATAGTAAGTCCAAGAATGCAGATGCTGGTATTACATTCATTCATTCATTTATTCGTTCATCATCTCCATTCTTGGATTTACTGTATTATATTATGTGACCAACAAATCACTCCTGGAATTTCAGTTTCTATAGAATAATTTCCTTCAAGGAAAACTGTTCACTTCTAAGCACTCTGTTCACCAGTATTCACTCGGATTTCTAAATCCTCTTTAATCTAATATATTATCATCATCATCACTCACTCTGTTTTCCATGCTGGCATGGGTTGGACAGTTTGACAGGAGCTGGCAAGTCAGAAGACTGCACCAAGCTCTACTGTCTGCTTTGGCATGGTTTCTACAGCTTGAAGCCCTTCCTAACACCAACCACTTCACAGAATGTACTGGGTGCTTTTCACATGGCACCAGCACTGGCAAGGCCACCAAGTACCTTGCAAGAAAAAGACCCCTCAAGTGAGAAAGGGAGTAGTGAGGGAGGGGGCATTGTGCCAGCTGATGAGAGGTTAGAGTATGGGTAGGGGGACAGAAATATGCACATAAATGCACACACACACGTATATATAAATATATATACAAACACACATACAAAAGCCTCTTAACCACACTTCTACATCTATACCCTACATCCTGTTTATTTTAATTTCAAGATCTTTAACAGTTCCTCTGATTCCTTCTCCACAATGTTTTATGCCAGAAAGCATTAAAGTATTTATCAAAGTTCAGACATATCCATTCCTGTCAATGATAATTACATCTGGATGGTTTGCCTTCGTCTCTTGACTGTTTGGACACACATGTCCCAGATGATTGTAGCTAGGTCATAATTACACACCAATTGCTACAGGTTTCTGCCATTTCTTGTCCATTTTCTCATTGAAGTGTTGGCATATTGGTGAGTGGACATAGTAGGTACCCTCTTAACCATCTGTGTGTCTACTTGAACTTAGTAAGGATTTCTCATAGCAATGATGTGGTGAATTATTTCATTGTATTTGTTGCATAATCTTCACTTGATGATAACATCTTTTATTTTCGTAATTATTTGTGAGCCGGCTTTTGAGTTAATGTTGCCTTTCACTCTGATTTACTTCCTCTCTGTTAAGTTTTGTGGGGTAGTAGCCATGAAGAGGGTTTTCTATTTGTTATAATCATTATCCTTATTATTGGAAAGGAATGCGAGAGTGGAGAGGGAAGAGTGCTCTTCTAATGAATTTGTCAAAAGTTGGGTGACTGTGGCAAAAAATAGATTGCATGGATCTACTCTAATCATACCCCTGTAGATTGGAGAACAGTTGGGCGAGGGCTTGTGCTTTTTGGTGGTCAGGACAATGCTGGATATGTGGCATTCCTTGATTGGCCTTAATTGAAGGTTCTCTTGTATCAGGAGGACTATCATACGTGTTCACATATTCTGTATACTATGACTATTTTTATCTCATTTCCCAATCCTCGCCCTTTCTTTCCCCCATTTTGGATGTAAATTTTATGTACTTAAACTTATTTTATCGACCTCACAGCATAAAGAGTTAAAAAAAAAGAAAAGAATGATGCTAAACATTTTGCCCGATACACTAACAACTCTGCCAGCTTGCAATAATAATAATAATAATAATAGTAGTAGTAGTGTCAAATTTTGGCACAAGGCCAGTGGCTTTTTGAGGGGAGGGGAAGTTGATTATATTGACCTCAGTGCTCAACCGATACTTTATTTTATCGACCCCGAAAGGATGAAAGGCAAAGTTGGCCTCAGCAGAATTTGAACTGCGAACATGAAGACAGATGAAATGTTGCAAAGCATTTTCTCTGATGTACTAACAATTCTGCCAGCTCACAATAACAATAATTCTCTTAGATACAAATTCGATTTTGTAAAGAGAAAGAAGAAATTGATAAACAGGTGTGTGTGTGTGTGTGTGTGTGAGGAGGTACTTGATAAAGCAAAAGCCACCAACACCAAGGGTTGAAGAGTCAAATGTGAAACCATTACAGCCATGTTGGCCATGGAACCAAAAGAAACAAACCTTATCTTTCACTTGACTTAGTCTGCTCCTCTACGTACAGTATTTCCTCCATATTTGAATATTTCCTGCTGACCACAGTGATTAGATTCAGAGAAAACAGAAGTATATTTATGATCGTTTACTTGTTTCAGTCATCAGACTGCGGCCATGCTGGGGCACCGCCTTGAGATATTCATTCTTCTTTTTAAGAATATTAGTGACATTGTTGAACTAATACGTGGTGGAGTGGGGGGGGGGGGGTAGTCAATTATACTGACCCTTGTTATGTGCTGAAAGGCAAAATTGATTCTAACTAAATTTGAATGCAGAACGTATCTGGACACAAGTACAGCAAAGCAGTTTGTTTAACGTTTGATCAATCCACTGTTCATCAAACAATAATTCTTTCTAAATTTGGCACAAGGCCAGCAACGTTTTAGGGGATGGAAAAGTTGATACTTATTTTATTGCCCCTGAAAAGACAAACAGCAAAGTCAACCTTGGCAGAATTTGAACTCAAAATAAAGCCGGAAGATATACCTCTAAACGCTTTGTCCAACATACTAACAATTCTGCCAGCAGGTACCATGGAAATGATACAAAAGAACATGCAGATAAATACATAACTGAAAACCTCAGAATTTATAAATATGTATAACCTAGAGAAAATAGCATTACTGGACACTGCACATGTTATGTTAGTGAAGGTACATGGCTTAGTGGTTAGGGTATTTAGCTCATGATTGTAAGGTCATGAGTTCAATTCTTGGCCTCATGTTTTGTCCTTGAGCAAGACATTTTAGTTAATGTTGCTCCAGCCTTGTCACATTCTGTATCATGCTGAATCTAAGAACTAAACTATGTTAAGGTGTGCATGTCTGTGGAGTTCTCAGCCACTTGCACATTAATTTCACGGGCTGGTTGTTCTGTTGATCGGATCAACTGGAACCCTCATCATCATAACCAATGGAGTGTGTCAGTTTTTACATGTTATGTTAATACAACTGGAAATTCAAAAACAAAACAAAACCTGAACATTCCTGAAATGGTGAAAGACAAACTCAATCTCAACAGCATTTGAAATCAGAAATATAAAGCCAGAAGAAATGCTGCTAAGCATTGTCCAGCAGGCTAACCATTCTGCCAGCTTGCCGCCTTAATAATAATAATAATAATCCTTTCTATACTAAGCACGAAGGCCTGAAATTTTTGGGGGAGGGGAGTAGTCGATTACA
>JAOPUL010002510.1:46427472-46439820 GCA_027564515.1 Octopus rubescens
ACTACCTCCTTTTTCTGAATATATATATATATCAAGAACAAGAGAGACGTATACAATGAACACATTAATGGTAGAGATTTATTAAATCTTTGGACCACAAATCAAACCAAACCTACGAACGTTTCTGAAGACCAAAACTAAATAATCCAAATATCATATAATAAAATAAATAATAGCTTATTTACCTGTTGCATCAACAGACGAAAATTTGTAAATTAGAAATAGCCTGGCAAAGACATTTTTGTATATTTTTGAGACGAGGAATTATGTACATTATATACATTGGACGGATATGCGTCCTCATCTTGTATTGTTGTTAACACAACGTTTCGGCTGATGTACTTTCCAGCCTTCATCAGGTGTCTTTGTGGTGTTATTATTTCAGGAACTGAACTCGGAATTGCCTGGAATTGAACTCGGAATCTTGGAGTTAGTAGCCCTCGTTCTTAACCACTACGCTATATGCCCGTGGACAATTATGGAGTGACTTTTAGGGCTTATAAACTAATATTTTTCTATCCAGGTAAGTCAACATTGTATGTGAATAATTCCACCCATTTCACAGAATTGGCTCCAACCAGATGGTGAGTCTAGATGTGATAAGTCTGCTCACCAAAGTTCCAACTGATGAAGCACTATCAGTGATACGGGAAAAACTAGTGACAGACATCCTTCTAAAAGAACGCACTAGTATATCTATAGGAAACCTGATGGAAATGTTGACCATCTGTGTAGAAACCACTCCTTTCAGAATAGACAGGATACCCTTCCTCGTGTCAACCATTTCACAGAGAGTACTGGGTGCTTTTTTTCGTCGTACCAGCACTGGTGAGGTCACCAAGTACCCATAAGACCCCCCCCCCCCCCGCCTCAACTGAGTTGGGTACAGTATTGAGAGATATGAAATTATGATACGAGGACAAGAGTAGGTGTCTTGTTGATATAAATCAAAATGTTCAGATATGGCTTTATCGATTATACCAAAGCATTTGACAGTAAAATATGCTCTCTGAATAAAAACAAAAATGTCATGGGAGAAAACAATAGTGGTAGAAAGTGAATGGGGAAAAGTTAAGAAAGTAATTAAGAAAGGTTATTAATAATCCATACACTAAGATGACCTTTGTGAAAGCACATAGCTTAGTGGTTAAGGTATTTGGTTCATGATCATAAGGTCGTGAGTTCGATTCCCGGCAGCATGTTGTGTCCTTGAGCAAGACACTTTATTTCTTGTTCCTCCAGTCCACTCAACTGGCAAAAATGTGTTGTACCTGTATTTCAAAAGGGCCAACCTTGTCACATTCTGTGTCACACTGAATCTCCTTGAGAACTACATTAAGGGTATGCGTGTTTGTGGAGTACTCAGCCACTTGCGCATTAATTTCACAAGCAGGCTGTTCCATTAATCAGATCAACTGGAACCCTCGTTGTCGTAATCGATGGAATGCCAATTAAAGATGATCTTGATAAAGACATACCAGATGTGTCACCAAGATGCATGAACATTGATAACTTTAGATATCCAAACAACACTGCCTTGTTAACTTTTGACAGAGATGACACACACAGACCCTTGGAACTACAGTAAATGACAAAGGAACATCCTATGGAATGGAAAGGAATGGAAAGAAATGATAAACAGCAACAAATAAGTCCCCCAAAACAAATATTACAGTTGATGGAAAACCAACGGAACAGACAGCATAGATAATATGTCTGGGATACATACACTCAAGAAACAAATAGGAAATCTGCAGCAGGGATCAAAAGAAGGATTTATCATTATTTTTATAATTTACTGGTTTCAGTCATTGGAATGCAGCCATGCTGGGGCACCGTCTTGAAAGGTTTAGTCAAACAAATTGACCCCAGTACTTAGGTTTTAAGTCTGGTCTTTATTCTATCAGTCTTTGTTGCTGAACTGCTAAATTAGAGGGACATAAACAAAGCAACACCAGTAGTCAAACAGTGGGGAAAGACACACACACACGCACACACACACACACACACACACACACACACACACATATGTATACAATGGGCTTCAACACAGTTTCCATATACCAAATTCCTTCACAAGTCATTGGTCGACCCAGGGCTATAGTAGAAGACACTTGCCCAAGGTGCTGTACAGTGGGACTGAGCCTGAAACCACATGGTTGCAGAGCAAGCTTGTTAACCACACAGCCAAGCCTGTACTAATGTTTTCTTAAAATAGAAATTCAGTTCCTTTGCAAAAGAGTTTAGCCAGGAGAAGTAAGTTTATTTTGGTGTCAGTTTGATAGTAATTATGAGTTAGGTTTCATTGTGGCACATTACTTGAAAATGTAAGGAAAATATTAAGACAAGCTTATCATATTAACAACACTTAAAATACTTTTTTTATTTAAATGCAGGGAGCACCAGAACTTTGCATCAATTTCTTAGACATGTCCAAACTGTTATCAAAGACATAACAAAGGAATGGGATGAAATAAAAAAAATATGGAAAAGGTGACTAACATTAATCAGGTAATTTAAAGAATTCAGAGTTTCATAAAACGATGTTCACTTACCGTTTTGTAGCCAATGGCATATCTGGTTTCATGTCAGCATCAAGAAGCCACTCATCTCTGAAGTGAAGCTTCAGTGAGCTTATGCGGGTCATCAGTACACTGGAACCCATGTAGTCGAGACGAGCTTCAGCAGCAAACAAAGAAAGACCAGATTGATGGTCTGGAGGATTTCCTTGTTCTGGATCTTCAAGTACAGTAACTGAAGAAATAAAATAAACAAGTAAAGCAACAACATCATTAAATACTAATTAAATTACAATAACAAAATTAGCTTTTGTTACTGACGAGATTTATTTTTATCTTTTATCTTTTACTTGTTTCAGTCATCAGGCTGTGGCCATGCTGGGGCACCGCCTTGAATTTTTAGTCGGATGACTCAACCCAAGTACTTATTGTTTCAAGCCTGGAACTTATTCTATCGAACTCTTTTGCTGGACCACTAAGTTACAGGGACGTAAACTAACCAACACCGGTTGTAAAGTGGTGGTGGGGCACAAACACAAACACAAGGACACACACACACATAGACATATACATATATATATATATATATACAACGGGCTTCTTTCAGTTTCCATCTAACAAATCCACTCACAAGGCTTTGGTCAGCCCAAGGCTATAGTAGAAGACACTTGCCCAAGGTACCACGCAGTAAGACTGAACCCGGACCCATGTGGTTAGCAAGCAAGCTTCTTACCACACAGACACGACTGTGCCTATGTAATTTTTTTTTTTTTGGCCAATTAACTTCATCTTTAGAAAAGAAAATATTTTCATCTACACTACGCTTTAATCAGTTTCATTCTTTGATATGTTCATAGTAACAATCTGGATTTGAACTACATATCTTTAATTCTAAACTAAATGTAATAACATTTATCGATTAGGCCACTGAAAACTTGTTCATCTCTAAAAATAAGAGAAATAGTTTTAAAAGTTTTGAATTATATTACCAACAACTCATCTCAGATGTTTAAACATTTATTTTTACTAGTTAACCTCTTTATTCCTTGAGAAGATAATTTTAGATATTGAAATATATTGTAAAGCAAATGGTTTATAACTTGATTCCCTTCCAACTAACTATTTAAATCGACAGAACAGCAGCCAGATAAACTGAGGATAATGGAGTCCTTTGTTGCCGTAGGAACAAAGGACACAAAATACATTAGCTTTAAACAAGGTCTGAACTTCACAGCCACTGTGCCTCTGCCTCTCTCTCTCCCTTCATGTGCCAGCAGGCATCAGCAATCATGGACCTCTATACCCTCCAAGCACCACACCAAACTCAACACCTTATTCAGCCAATCCATCTGTAAACAACTGATAAGACCATCGACTATCTTCTCTCTTTGTCTTCCCTAGCATCTTTCTTTCAGTTTCCTGATTGTCTTCAAGTGCTCAAGGCATTTTCTTCTCATGTAAAATTCTAAAAATCCTGCAGTAATTTAGAGTTCTGCAACACAAAACTTATTTTCCCATTGACTTCCATGTTACATAAGCATCAAAGAACATGAAACCAATATAACATGGAACTCATCCATCAGAGCACACTAGCTTCATTCCTTTCTAGTATTTACATGTCATCTGCATTCACGACCCATGCCTCACTACCATGTAACATTGCTATTTGTACAACCATTCTTTCACTCCAAGAAGAGACCTTTTGTTACCAACAGAAGTAATAACTCACTGAATTTCTTCTATCCTACTCTTATTCTAGCAACTATATTTTTTTTAGAATATCCTCCTGCACTGCTAATTAAGTTACCTAAGTAACAGAAACAATCTACAACTTCAAGGGAACCTCCTGGACATTTGAGAGAATCTATTTCCCATATGGTACCTTGTGTTTATTGCTCTGGCTCTTCTACCACATACAAAGTCTACTTTCTCCATTAGACTTTCAGTGATCCCACTGCAACTCTTGTGTGTGTGTCCATAACTTGCACTGGGTACATTGTATAGAATTTCTACCTACACTTTTCCTACATATTGATCAGGGCCATTTTCCTGGTTCCTAAACCTTTGGTTTTTGCTGAATTAACTTTATGACCTTTTGATTCCAGGTTTTGTTTCAACAGCTAGAATTTCTTTTCTAGTTCTATTATAGATTCTGCTATAAGAACGAGGTCCTCAGCATATAGCAGATCCCAAGAACAACGAATCTTAATTTCCTTTGTTATGGCCTTCAAAATTATGATGAATATGAAGGGACTGAGAATTGAGCCCTGGTAAACTACCTTACACAAAATTCGTTGCTGTACACATTGCTAACTTTCACCTTGCTAACTGAGCCCCTGTACATAAGCTTGCATGGCTCTTACAAGCCATTCATCAACCTCAAGGACCACCAAGTCACAAAGTGAGGAACCCTGTTGACGGCTTTCTCTAGATTGAAGAAAGCCAAGTACAGTGGCTTACATTTAGCTAAATACTTTTCCCGCAATTGTCTTACTAGAAAAACGGGAATCAGTACCACCCTCCCAGGAACAAAACCAAACTGCATCTCCTCTAAACTAATTCTCTTCCTAATAAATTGAGCTTTCCATAACTTCCATGACCTGGTCCAGCAAGTTGATATTTCTGTAATTACTTCTGAGGCATCTCCTTTACCCTTGTAACAATTGACTATAATGCTGCTGTGCCAGTCATTGGGTTTAACATCTTCCTGTAGAAACTGATTAACTTTACAGGGGACTAGGTTGATGTTTGACTACTCCGGATATTTTGAGCACTTTAGCAGTGATTCCTGATGGATCAGGGGCTACACACACACACACAGCCTGCAAACATGGCATGTCTTTCATATACAGAAAATGAATTTGAACAACCAGACAATTATCATAAAGAACAAGAAGAAATAATCCTAGAAATAGTATAGCAAGGCAAATACAAACACAAAAATACATATTAGGAGAGAGAAAAACATCTTATAACACTGTTCAGTTATACTTAATTCTAATTCTGAAAGCAGATATAAAATATTTATCAACATCAGAGCTGCAATGTTCTTTGGCTGTAGCTGACAAAGCAAAATGCAAAAGGTAATTTGAGATGGTAAAGAAAAAGCCTATTTTTAATGATTAGCTTGTAGACATATGACAATATCTTTGATACTGCAAGAAGAGATAAAGAAGTGAATTTCAATGGTGCATGTGTTTAATAAAATGGTCCAATACTACAGCCAAAAATGTAACAATATCTATTTTAGTTCCAGTTTTAGAGTTGAGTATGTTGCCAAACATGGACAAGAAGGTAATAAAAATACAAAACTGAATATAAACTAAAATAGCTACAATACATCTTTTCATAATATTTCTGAAGTGAAACAACTCACAGTAGTAGTAAAACCTAATTGGAGGTGGTGGCCACCAAAACAATAATCAGAACAATAGTCGGTTTGTTTTGTTTTGTTTTGGGTTTTTTTTATATTTTTACTTTTTTAATATATACATCACAGAAAATTATGTGTTTATTTCTCCAGAGGGTAATTTTTACTAGCAATGTCTGCACTTTAAGTTTGAAAAAAAAAAATCAATTGGATTTTAAGTGAATTTTTTTTTTAATTAAGAGTAATATAAATAGAGTAGTTACAAAACTTATTGAAAGGTTAAGAGATCGAATCTTACTATGGTCATGGTGGTGGGGGTTAACTCCAGAGCAGCCAAACTTAAGATCGAAAGTGCTCCAGCTAGGACCATACCATCTTTATTTCAAACATAGTGTATCTGAGACTATATAATGCAATGTGTCCTTAATTTTTTTGTTTTTTAAACTGTACCAAGGAAGATTTGACTGCTATTTCTAACAGGTGGAATGGTCATTAAGAATCCCCCTCATTAGCTCAGACAATGAAATTTATTACTCTACTTTACTTTAGTTTACTTTCTCCAGTCTGGCTGGCTAATCACAGGTAACATTACCTTCACAGTTGAGTGCTTAGCAATAGTGAGGACAGGTATTCAACTGTGAAAATACACAAATTCACAAAAATCTCACCAACACAGAAAAATTATTGCAGAGCAGTAATAAAAAGAAAAGAGAAAAACCTTTATCTCAGACAAGAATCAGCTTTTTTCTACACACACTGTTATTTATTAAATAACCACTTTTTACAACCTCCTTCCCACAGACTTCTTGAGACTAATCAAAACCATTACTTCATACTGTATAGTGACTGGTTTTAAAGACCACCAGGAAGGATGGTCATAGGCGGAGAGGAGAAAAGGCATAAATACAGAATGCAGACTAGAGGAAGAGAATGGCAATACTTACAGTATGTATGGAGGTCTTGAAGATCAATAGTTCCACCTACAACACCGCCTTTCGAGACAAGCATAGAACTGCCCAATCCTGCAGTAACTTTCATGTTTTTATGGCCAAAACTATCGATAGAGAGTCGGCCCTGGCTCTTGATATCTTTGGTGGCCCAACTTTGGATAAAAGAAAATAATAAATAATAATAATAATAACAACAACATCAGTAAAAGAAATTTGGCTAGACACATTTCACCCATAAAATTAAATAAAATATAGCCAATAGTAGTTACATTACATCAATAACAACAGAAACAGTTATGCAGGGCAACTTATAAATGAAACCAAAGCATCTCGTATGATAATGCAGATGAAATTTTATTCACAGCATTTATTAAATGCGTAAAAAATAAAGATTTAAAGAAGAAATGTGTAGGAGGTATTAGGTGCGATTAAGCAGATGAGTGTGTGTGTAGGAGTTAGTATGTGTGCGTATGTTGTGTTTGAATGCACAAATGTCAGTTTGTGTAGGGCATATGTTGATATATTCCTGCATATGCATATAGATCTGTATGTATATATATGTAGTTAAATATGTATGCACATAGTGTATAGACACAGTGGGAGTATTTACATAAGCATATAAAAGATAACTGTAGATGCATACATGCAACAAACATAAATGCTACATTTCCCAAAGTGAATTTAACTGCAATACAAGTTTCTAGCATTGCAGACTCAAGGACAATAAGAGTCAGACAGACAGACAGATCCACTTCAGTCAGTTTTAAGTGGACAACAGACAAAAGGTCCAGAGATAATTTTAAATGAATAAAACTTTTCTATAAACCACATTGTGTTGTTTCTCATTACAAAAATTTATTTTTAGCAATTTATTCTCATCGCTTCTTTCAAAAACTGCTCTCTTTCCCCCCAGGGGAAATGGAAATCAAAGATATTGTCTCCCAGCAAGATTTAAATGCAAAACATTGATGATATACCACATTGTAAAGCATCTTATTTGGCTTTCTCACTATGTCCTCTTCCTAAAATCTCTCTATATAAAAGGCCAAGTCCTGTGTCTTTTTTCTTTTTGATTTCAAAAACTTTCTGTCACACAATAAGAATGGGAAAAGCGAAAGTAGAAACAGTAGTGGCTATGCTGAAGGAGGTAAAAGAGAGAAATTAAGTATTATAAATGGTGGGGAAATGGACTCAATTGGATTGGATTGGATGGATGGATGGATGGAGAAGTAGACAAGTATGCAAATAGGTGGGAGATTAACAGAGTGTAAGGTGGGGAGAGAGAGAATAATCAGCAATCAGGCAAACAGAATGCATGAAATAGCAAAGAGAGAGATAGAGCAGATGAAGTAATAAAGAGAGCAGAGATAGAAAGAATATTCTATAAAAGAGGAAACAGAAATAGAGAGACTTCTACAATAAGGAAATTAGAGAGGTAACATGATATAATAAGAGATACCGAGAGAAAAAGAGAGAGAGAGAGAGAGAGAGAGAGAGAGAGTTGTGCATCAGTTTTGCAGTCTTCTTGCAAATGTTTATAGTCTTTGCTGACACACACACACACACACACACACACACACATATATATATACAATGGACTTTTGCAAAGTTTCTGGGTATCTTGGTCAACTTGAGGCAGCAGTAGAAGACATTGGCTCAAGATGCCATACAGTGGGATCAAAACTAGAGGCAGCAGAGCCAAGTGATAGCCAAACAACTTTCTTAACCATGCAGCCATGTTTGTATCCAGAACTCAGAGAAGTGCTGACTTGGAATACACTAAAACAACCAGCCTTATTCTGAATCCACTGACTTAACAATAAATGAAATTAAAATATTAGTTCAAGAAGAATTAGAAGTTTTGACATTCATGCCTTTGCTTAAGTATTACAACTAGAAATACTAACCAGTGCTCAAACTTTGTTCAACAACAACGACTGCCATCAGCAGTTTGTTGTTAGTCAATGATTGTTCATATAATATACCACAAGTCATCATCGTTATCATCACTTAACATCCGTCTTCCATGCTGTCATGGGTTGGATGGTTTGACAGAAGCTGGCAAGCCAGGGGACTGCACCAAGCTACATTGGCTGCTTTGGCATGGTTTTTACAGCTGGATGCCCTCCCTAACACCAACCACTTTACAGTGTGTACTGGGTGCATTTTTAAGTGGTACCAGCCCCAAGTAAATTGCAACATAAAGACCTCTCGGCTGGGAGAGGGATTGGTACCGATGGAGGTGGCTTTGTACCAGTTGAGAGGTTAAAGTATAATTAGAGGGATAGAGAGAGGTATCTTACTATAGAGGAGATACTTGGCTACCCCAGATAAAGGAAAGATAGGATTAGAGAGACAGACAGAATGAGAGAGAGAAATAAATGGTGTTGGAGATGTATTGGGACCTACCCACAGGTTACAGTGTGCGGGGATGGGGGTGGAATAAATGAACTAGGTTCTGTTCTTAGCTGCTGTGGTCCAGCTATGAGTATTAAGGTACAATCTGCTCATGTCATGTTTAGCTTACATCCTTGTTATATCTCAGTTAAGGTCAATATATCTTGAGTATTTATGCCCTTCTTTGAATATAATATATGAAAAACACTGAAGCCAGTGGCCACACAAACATCACTACCACTGCTATGACATATGGGGGGGGAACTGCCTCCACTGGTCAAATAGCTTACAGGGACCACCACTGCAAGATAAAGAGCCTTCCTGAGTCATAAACTCACAGAGCTGGTTTCCCAGTTTTTGTGGTGCCTATAACCCCCCCCCCCTCTGGATAGGATGCCAGTCCACCAGAGAGGGAACTCATTTTTGCCAGCTGAGTGAACTGGAGCAATGTGAAACGAAGTGTTTTGCTCAAGAACACAATGCGTCACCCAGTCCAGGAACTGAAATCACAATCTTATGATCATGAGTGTGACACCCTAACCTATATGCCTCCATCACTACTACTACAATTACCACCATAACTACCAACACCACACCTACTACTATTACCACAACAACTACTATCAAACAACGATAACAATCTCAACAACCACTATTACCACCACAACCACTACAACCATCACTACATCAACCACAACCAACAACACTACAACAACCACTAACACAATACAATGACCACTAATAAGACAACAACCACAATAACCACCACCACCACAACTAACAACGATCATGGAGAACAAAAGCTAAAAGCCCAAACCCAATCTGGAATCTCCATCTCTCAATCATTTGTCTAACAGGATTCTCAGTATGTAATTTCTCGTGTAATTTAATTTAATAATAGAATTAATAAATATATGGTAGTTATCTATTTATCTTTGTGGAGTAAGAGGGAGGCAGAGCTTTCACTAATTTATTGGCAATGGTGTCTTTATTTTATTTTTATACGTCCACACACACACACCCACACATTACATTCTTCACTTTATCTACATCTTTTGTTGTTGACTTTTTTTTAGCTAGACATCAATAAAAAGTCATTATCAGCATTATATGCCTGGAAAAAGTGTATACATCATTGGCAAAATGATGTAGGAAAAGAAATATTATTGTGCTGTTCTCTTATTTTACTTTTAAAACTTCATATATTGCAGCAATAATAATAATACCATCATCATCATCAGGATACCTGCAGAATGTTGTGAAAAGGCAAAGCTATTTCACAGGATATACAAAAATAATATGGTCTTCACTGATTCACAATAGTTGCATGAATTTTGTGATGCCTTTGACAAATTGTCACCTCATGACTGTGCACATGTGTGTGGGTGTGTGCTAGAATTGTTCTACTCATCTAAGTAACAACTTCTTCAGCTTCAGATATTCAATATGGCTCTAGCTTAGCTGAAATACAGTGAACCACTTGAGCTAACAAAGGAGTTTTTCTATGTGTTTGATCAAGCATCTAGAAATAGCAGCCAACAAAATCTTGAAGCCACACTAGTACATGAACAGGGATACAGACAGGATGTCTCATATGTAGCATTTAACACCATTTTCTTCATGGCATGCAAAGACACATGAATTTTATAACAGACACACAGACGCACAACACAAATAGTTTTATAAATATCGTTTTTCTTTCACTTGTTTCAGTCATTAGACTGCGGCCATGCTGGGGCATTGGCTTGAAGAATTTTTAGTCAAATGAATCAACTCCAGTACTTAATTTTTTTTTAAAGCCTGGTACTTATTCTATTGGTCTTTTTTGCCAAACTGCTAAGTAACAGGGACGTAAACACACCAACACCAGTTGTCACATGGTGGTGAAATACCAACACCAACACAAAGACACACATTTATTTATTTATATATCATCCTTTAACAGATGTTAACTGATGATGAGATAGATATATATATATACATATACACACACACAGCAGGCTTCTTTTAAGTTTCAATCTACCAAATCCACTCACAAGGCTTTGGTCAGCTTAAGGCTATAGTAGAAGACACTTGCCCAAGGTGCCACACAGTGGGACTGAACCCAGAACCATGTAGTTGGGAAACAAGCTTCTTACCATACAGCCACACTCCTTATACATCCATAGCATCTCTTTCTATCTCAGATGCACACTTATGATAGAAACTTTACACACAATGATAGAAACTTTAAAAAGGCAAAAGAAAATAACAATAGCATTTAAAAAGAAAAAAGAAAATCAAACTTACGTTGTATTGCCCATGACATTACTCATGTTGACATTGACATCGAGGGTGGACAAATTGACGGCAAACAGCACCAGTGTCTCCCATGCTGTGGACACACCAGCAGTCTGGTGGCCCGAGTTGTTACGGTGCCGGCCCAATTCTGGAGAGAAATACTGACCGATTCCAGATTTGTTTTTAGAGGATGTTGCCTTTGGTGGTGGTGCACTCACTGCATCGAGATTGGGTGCATCTGGGGATGGTGGGACTGATGTACTGATACCTGTAGGGGTGTGTGAAAGGGTGAGAGGAATGAGAGAGAAACATAAGATTGTGTAGAGTAACAGTGGGAGTTAATGAAGTGAGATTCAAGATTAAATTAGAGACAATTATATAGAGGGAGGGGGAGAGAGAAAGGAAAAGAGGAAGGAGATGGACAGAGAGAGAGAAAAAGGAGGAGGAGAAGTCAAAAGTATGAAAGAGGAAATGAGAGAGGTAAGAAAAAATGGAAGAGTAAAATAGAGAGAGGGACATGGAAACATGAGAGGTGGGAGAGACAAACAGAGAGAAGTGAGAGGATTAAAATAATAGGAAAATAGAAAAGAAAGAGGAGAGGAGAAGGAAAGAGGAGAGGAGAAGGAAAGAGAGAGAAGAGGAAAACAAAAGAGAGAGAAGAGGAAAACGAAAGAGAAAAAGAAGAGGAGAATGAAAGAGAAAGAGAAGAGGAGAATGAAAGAGAGAGAAGAGGAGAATGAAAGAGAGAGAAGAGAAGAATGAAAGAGAGAGAAGAGAAGAATGAAAGAGAGAGAAGAGAAGAATGAAAGAGAGAGAAGAGAAGAATGAAAGA